>AYEL01040614.1:0-15628 GCA_000484575.1 Olivierus martensii
CCCAAAGGGAGCAGAAAACTATTACATCCATGTTATTACTCCTGGGTAGTGCTAAAAGTAGTGAATGCTTTTAAAGGTCAAAGTAATAAGGTCATTAAAAAATGTGATAAAAATTATGGTTTCCCATTGGAAAAATCTTTTGACCTGCAAATAATCTTGATCTTTGACCTAAACCTTAAGGTCAAGGGTATATCCGATTGTGAAATTTTCCGCTCTTTCCATTGCTGGGGTCAAAAGTAGGTCTTCCCATTTAAAAAAACTGACTTGACCCTCAAATGACATTGAAGGTCAAGGTCAAGGTCAGATTTAAGGTCACCAATTGATTGCCCCTTCGAAACCCAACAACTTTTGTCTACAACTTTTTCCGAAATAATGAGATCCAATTAAGATATTTTGTTGTCTTAAGATAAAAAACTCACCCTGTATAGCATGGATTTGGATTAACCTTAGAAGTATTGCGTTACAAAAATAAACAATCTACACTGCCATGCATATACAGTGTATTCAAAATGTGTAATTTATAATGCTGTTTTAAATTTTTGTTTGCTTTGTTCTATTATCCATTTTCTTTTGTAACATTGAAGATGACCATGTATTAGTTAAAAGTACTCTGATATTTTTATTAAATGTTTTTTAAATTACTGCTAAAAGTACTTGTTCTTTTTCTTTCTAAAAAAAGAACAAGTATAATTAAACAGTGGATTCTTGAACATTGTTTTTTGTTAAAATTGTTGTTTTAAATAATGCATATAAATATTTTTGAACATTTTCACTGCATTGAAGGACATATATTATCAATATTGGTAATACTGATAAAAATTGACAATATGCAATATAATAGATACTGTACTTATTTTTCTTAAAAATTATTGAAGATCTTCATTAATATGCAAGAGTCACTAGACAGATTAAAAATTTATACTTAAAGCAAATTATATAATTAAATTAAATTATTAAAATTATATAATTATTAATTCATACATAACATTGTAATTATAAACATAATCTGATAGTAAATTTGAAAATTATGTATATGAAAATAATTAAAATCAAAATAATAAATGTTAAAATTAAATTCTTTATAAAATAAAGACATATTGAAGGATTTTTTTCCAGTATAAGTTCCTATATGAAAATAAATTATAATGTTTTAAATATAAATATTAAAAAAATAGACATCACTTAACCTTTTCCATTCTTCAGTTAAATTGCCATGCCTCCTTTTAAAATCAAGTCATAAAAAAAAAATTTTTTTTAATTTTTTTTAATTATAGCTTTTCAGTTTTTCAGCAAGAAAAAATTATATTTTATGGATTAAGCTCTTATGTTTTTTAATTTTGAATTAAGTATCAGAAATAAAAAAGAAAAATTGTGAAAGTCATTATACCTAATTTGCATATACCATTTTTATGCATTTTTTCAAATTAATTTTTTCCACATAATGTTTTTATATATTCAAATTCTCTATTATATTTTGCTTTAAATAATATAAAATATTTGATAGTTCTAAATAATTTTTCCAACTAACAAAGATTGTTTGTTTTTAATTGTAAACATGATATTTTTATATTCTGTTAAAAATTACAAATCACTGTCTTGATAAATCATAAATGTATTTGATAGTTCTAAATAATTTTTTCAACTAACAAAGATTGTTTGTTTTTAATTGTAACATGATATTTTTATATTCTGTTAAAAATTACAAATCACTGTCTTGATAAATCATAAATAATAAGGCTAGCACTGAGACAGGTGTATGTTTTAACAATAAGTAGAAGTAAAAACTATAAAAAATGAAGAAAGCATCTTTGGTTTTTTAATAACCCTCTTCAGTCTGCATACAAAAAATAAATTCAATTTATTTTTTGTATGCAGACTGATTTATGATTTGCTAAAACTGCATTTGTAATTTTTAATAGAATATGTAAAAAAATACTTTCTACTTCATAAGAATTAGTTTTTATTCAAAGGACAGTCATTGTGAAAATTTTTTAAATAAATATTTCTGTAATTTGTAGGAATGATTGGTCATCTATATACTAAAATTAGCACAGATTTTTACTAAATTATTGTATTTAAAGTTGTCTTAATCAAGATTTAGCATCAATTCCTTTTAAAAATGATGAATGATGAGTTATTTCTTTATTTATTCATTCTAAATTGTTATTGTTAATTATTTTTTCAAAGTTAAAGTTATATTAGCATTTTCGAAACAAAGTTGAGTTTTGATGATTTTCCCCTAATTTACACACTGACATTGCCCTATAACCTGAAGTCAAGTTTTTGATCTTGAATGGACATTTGTTGTCAATAGTTTTACACTTCTGATCTATAAATTAGTTATTTTGACTGCAGATAACCATAAAATTCCTTATATTTTAAATAAAACAAAAAAAATTTAAATAATAAACTTATGTAAACAAGCAAATAGCTGATAGCATAATTATCTGATAATTTCCTGCCATAATCTAGAATGTTGACTTCTAGAAAAATTGTCAAGTGTATCCAAACACCTTGCCAAATTTTAACCCTTGAGATACACAACAGAATTTTAAACCGAAATAAATTTTAGATAAACTATAGAAATTACTAAGCCAACTAGTGGTGCCATCTATTGGCTTAGTAATTTCTATAGTTTATCTAAAATTTATTTCGGTTTAAAATTCTGTTGGGTATCTCAAGGGTTAAAATTTGGCAAGGTGTTTGGATTTATTTGGATTATAATTCCCTTGAAGTTTGTATTGTATATTGTCAAGTGTTGTATTTGTTTTGCTTCTTTGATAACTTGATACAATTAAATTTTTAAATAAAATTAATTTAACAATTGATAACTATGAAAAACTAGTAAAAGCATATTTACAAGGTGCCAAACTTTCACAAATTATAAATTAGCTATTCAAGGTAGATGGACAAATGAAATAAATATAAATTAGGGAGGAGACGCAGAACATAGTAAAACAAATAGTAAAACAACACTAGGAGGCCAAATTCATAAATTTCAGTCTGTCTAAACCTGACAATTGTATAAGATGATCTGAATTAAATTCGTAATGAAAAAATTAATTAAAAATTTATAAAAACACAAATTAAAACAGTATTATGAAAATTTTATAAAAAGATTAAAAACAAAGATCGATATTTAAGCAATTATTTTTCAATAAATGTAAAAAAATGAAATTATTTGTCTCTAAACTTGTGTCTTCTCATAAGGAATAGAAGTGCAAGCAACACTTACCTACTATGTAGTAGACATTAGAACAGAAAGGGTTAAGTAGATAAATTTATTTAAAGAAATTGAATTATAAACAGAATTAAGCTTTAAATTTTTGTATTTTTATATAAAACAAAAATCACATTGTATACATAGTTGTCTGATGATTATAGACTTGAGTTTATTTTTATTTTGCTTTTGAATGTATTATTAATTCTTAATAAATTTGCTCATTGTGATTGAGGGGAATGTTTTAATGTAAATGTTATCATTAATAAAAGAATTATTTTATTTATTGATGTGATTGTTGTTTTTGTATGTTTTTTCCTCATCAATGTGAGAAAAAGAAGTGATATGAAAGATGATTTGCAAAAATTAACACTTTGGAGAGATAAGTTTATCCATCAATAGAATTATTTCCATAAACAATGATTAAATTTGCATTTTTATGGAAAAAAAATTCTAATGTACTTAATAAAGATGAACATACAAAGAATTCCTTAAAAATATAAGATTACGATCATGTTAAATAGGTTTATATTACATATGTAGAAAATCATTAACAATGCAACAAGAGAGAAAAATTATACCAAAAATTCAATTAATCAGTAATTAAAGTTAATAAACAGAAAAATCAGAACTAATACTCTGTCTATGATTAAACTAAAATAATATAAAATAAAACTACCTTCTAATTCGAATAAATTTATTTTTTCCTGTCTTAGAACTGTATTAAGTTATTATTAAAGTTAATAGTTTTTTGGATGCAAATGCAACATCCTTGTTGCAATTACAAATGAAATTGACACTTGATGCATATCATATGTCCACCTATCATGAAAGCGTTAAATAAAAAGTAATATAAAAATATATAAAGGGATGTGCTGAAGTTTATGAATAATTTTGCCTGTTTATATATCATTTTTATTTTATTTTTATTTTGTAATAGTTATTTAATACTTTGTATTTTAAAATGATATTTTAGAAAAATTATTTGTAAAATTTTGTAAGGTTGTTTATATTATACATAATGTATTCTTGAAGTGGAGTCACGTAACAAAAATGTACTGCTTTGCTGGTAGGAGGTGCTAAGGGGAGCACCTCCAGATGTACATCAGACTTTTAAATCTTTGTTGTGTGTGTTTGTTTTGTGTGTTAGATCTCCTGCTCTAGTATAGCACGGTTAGTCAGATTGTAATAGCTGAGGAAGACGCCAAGAGCATTGAAAACGTTTCTGAATAAAAAATCTTTTGACTGCTAAAGGGCTCTTGAGTAATATTATTTGTATTTTGTGTTTGGTGCAGTCTAATTGAACGTTTATTAAAAATTTATTTCGTTATTTTATGCCCTATATGCGAATGTCATTCCTAATATATATTTTCCATTGAAGATACTTAAATTGTAATGTTCTATTATTTATGACTTATTACATTATTCAAATGTTACATCACTTACAAAAATATATAGATTTTAATATTTTGCTTTTGAGATTTTGAATTATGCCTTGAATTTGATGTTTTAACATCAGAACTTATTATTATTTTTTTTTCCAGAACATTTGCTCCATTTTGGCAACTTCTTAAGGCATCATCTGAAAAATTATCAACATTACATGCACAGATGGTTCAAAGGTTTCAGGATCTTGTAAAAGAAGTCACTAAATATTGTGAAGAACAGCATAAAAGGCATAAACAGGTACATTATATATATATATAAGTTATTCAAACAAAAAGTGTAAACAACTCTTTTTATAATTGTTTTTATACTGAGTGTTCATTTTGATTATATACCATAGGAATATTTATGTAATTTTAGATTTTGCCAATTTATGTTCCATAGATACATTAATTTAAATAAAAATGATTTTTCATAAAAAATTTCTGGTGTGACAAAATGAATTAAACTATTTATAAATTGCTGAAGAAATTGTGAGAAAAACAGCATTAAAATCAAGTTGACTAAATAGCAATTTGCTAAATTTCCATCTGAGAAACTATTTTATTCTGGATTCTAGATTTTTCTAGAATAGTCTGGGCTGTCTATGAATTCATCTTATCGAAGGCAATGTTGATTCCCTAATAAATTTGAAATAGCTACAATAATATCTGAATTAACCAATTATAAAATTATTGGAATATTTGAATTAACCAATAACCAATTATAAAATATGGAAAGATAAATATTGAAAATATATGTATTTTTGAACTAGTTTCTGATGCACTTCTGAGCAGATAATTTATAATGTTTCAAAACTCCAAAAGTTTTATTTTTGCAAATTTACTAAGCTTAAAGAAAAAACTATTTATTTTATTTATTCCAGTAAATAAGTATGTCAGAACAATAATTACTGAAGAAATGTATGTACTCAATACAATCTGTTAAACTGAAAATTAATCAAGTAGAATTTCACTTCTAAATCAAAAATAGAATATTCAACATAATCACTATAATAAATGTTCAAATAAATGTCCTTCAATAGCTAAACTATACACTAGTTTATCATATAAGTTTTTCACTACCTTATTCAGCATCATAACTGTAATAATTATTGAACTGGTTAATTAGTTGATTAATTCAAGTATTCTGTCATATCTTATAAGAGATATTATAGCAGCCATTTGCAAATCTACTGTAGGATTAATGGCATCTTTGATGAGATCTGATTGAATGATGGGTTTCAACAGGCTGAACCCAGATCCCTTCTGAAAAATCTGGAATGCAAAATAAAACATGATTTCTCAGATGGAACTTTAGCAAATGAGTCACTTGGTCAACTCAGATTTGAAAGCTTTTTTCATAATTTGTTCAGCAATTAAACTTATAAACAGTTTAATCTGTTTTGTCATACCAGAATCTTTTGTGAATTATCATTTTTATTTAAATGAATGCATCTAGAGAGCATGAAGTTGGTATAATCTAGGTTTACATTAATTTTTTTATGGTGGGCAATCAAAGTACACCCCTGTATAGCTAAAAAAGGAATTCAGAAACAAATCAATGGTAATTTTGTGAAGAGGTTAACTCTGACCTATCCTGTTTATTATTTTGTTATGCTCTTTTATTATTTATCGTTATTTTAAATATTATTTAACATGCTATATTTTTGTTTAAAAGTTAACTTGCTTCCACAGTCTGTCTCAGTAGTTCGCAATCACGTGTTACAGAATGGACATCCATCTTCTGACCAAGCTTCCCAGAGCTAATGGCGTCATCTAATCTAAATAAGTTTTACCACTGAGCCAATATAAGAATATAAGAATGATCTCTTATTGATGTTTTGTTTGGTATATAATTAAAATAAACCTAATTTTACTAGTCAAATTATATCCCTTGAAACTTTAACCATAATTTTAATGATTTGAAAGAATTTAAACTAATTTTAGCACCATCTCGTGATTAGAATAATTATTATTTTATTAAATCAATGAGTGGCACCATCTTTTAATTAATAATTAAACTAGAATTATAATTTTTGATTACTTGAATTTTTTTATCAATCCTATAATAAACAGCAGAATTGGAAATTTGAAACTTTGTTAAAAGTATATGTAATTTATCTTCTATGCCAAGTACAGGTAGTCTTCAACTTATGATGGGGTTCTGTTCCAATGTTTCCATCGTAAGTGAATTCTGATGTAAGTTGAGGACTTTTTTAATTCTTGATTTGTTTGATTTCTGTTTTAATATATAAACCTAATTTTACTAGTCAAATTATATCCCTTGAAACTTTAACCATAATTTTAATGATTTGAAAGAATTTAAACTAATTTTAGCACCATCTCGTGATTAGAATAATTATTATTTTATTAAATCAATGAGTGGCACCATCTTTTAATTAATAATTAAACTAGAATTATAATTTTTGATTACTTGAATTTTTTTATCAATCCTATAATAAACAGCAGAATTGGAAATTTGAAACTTTGTTAAAAGTATATGTAATTTATCTTCTATGCCAAGTACAGGTAGTCTTCAACTTATGATGGGGTTCTGTTCCAATGTTTCCATCGTAAGTGAATTCTGATGTAAGTTGAGGACTTTTTTAATTCTTGATTTGTTTGATTTCTGTTTTAATACTTTCATAAATTAGATTTCTATTTAACTTAAAACAATTAAACTTAAAGCTTTTCTCGGCTCCTTTTTTATGTTGAAATTTTCATCAGTAATATTATTTCTCTTACTGGACATGACAGGATTACAATGAGATACAAAAATTGCAATGAGAGAAATGAATACTTTGACTTCTGATCAGCAATTAACATGCCAAAGGCTGTGATAAGTTAGAAGTGGATGAATCACATTAGCAGCTATTGCATATTGTTGAAAGGTTTTGCTTGCCAACTAATGGTAATGCATATACAAAAGCAATATGATGTATGTATATATATATATATATGCACACAGCAAAATTGAATTAGAGAATTTTCAATAATAATTTTTGGCCATCATAAGTGCGAATCATTGTAGTCGAGGACTACCTGTACTTAAATTAAAATTTATTGTTATATGAATAAAATTATATATTTCAGAATTTCAATATTTATTATTATTTTTTTGGAGATATTCCATATATCTTTTAGTTATTAAAAACCATGTCTAATATTCTATATAGTCATGTCATTTATAAATATTCCAATTTTTTAATGATTTGAAATCTTTCTCCTATTTACATTGAATTAGGGATTCTGAATATGTACAAAAAAACTATAACTGTAGATATAGCTTTTAGTTTGAGCTTTAAAATAAGTAATTATATTAATGAATCTGTTCAGAAATTCATTAAGAATACAATCGCTATTCTATCATACTTACAATGAGGTCATCTTTTGATAGCCACATTATAGGTAAAAAAAAACATAAGTTGAACATGGCCCAAATGATACTAATTTTAATAGTAATAGTAGACAATGGAAGATTGGATCCTCCAAGATGGTAAAATTGTTTAGATTTGATCCTGTATCCTTCAAGATGATAAAATCATCCAAAATTAAACTGGCTTCTAAGGTATAAAATCATTCAGAATTGAATCTAACTCCTCTAAGATGATAAGCAATTACTTTACTATGCAGCCATTGACATGCTATAATTTTGTAATAAAAAAAATATTTCTAACCAATATGCTATAAAAATGAATTGATTTAGGAATTTTTTTTTTTTTTATAAAACTGCTCAAATAAAGATAACTTCAGGTAATTATAAAAATTAGCTGAGATACAACAATAAAAATTAACACATTCAACAATCAAATATATAAAACTGCTCAAATAAAGATAACTTCAGATAATTATAAAAATTAGCTGAGATACAACAATAAAAATTAACACATTCAACAATCAAATATTAAGTAGCTAAGTTCTGTAAGTATTAAACATGGAAGTTAAAAAGTAGACAATTATACTGTATATTAGGAGTTGCATATTAAGGATATTGAATATTGTAAGGGCACTCTTGACATTGGATTATCATAAGTTGAATGATTGTAAATAGATGAGCAGTTATACTAGAAAAAAATGATTATATTGGCTTATCCATTTTTAAATATAAACATTAAATCTAAAAATAAAACATAAATCTATAATTCTTGAAAATGAGAATACTCAAATTAGATATAGTTTGAATGCTTCTTTTGTTATATTATCAATATTAAAAATATTTCTAAATGCTTTATATTTTTAATACTATTAGAAATATTATTTATTCATTATTAATATTTCTAATCGGTATACATATGATGTCAAACATTCAATAATAGAAAATATTTTAAATATTAAACAAACATAAAATATGTTTCTGTAAAAGTGAAGATAACTGATATTAACTGAAAGTGTTTTTCTTGTTATTTTTTAAATTAAATGTTTATTTAATTTAATGCTAATCTAAATTAATGCTATATTTATAATTGCATTCTGCATTATAGAAATTAGAAAATTAATTTTCCAGAATGTTTTATTCTAAATATTATAATATTAATATGAATTTATTTTTTAATTCCAGATTAATGCTATATTTATAATTGCATTCTGCATTATGGAAATTAGAAAATTAATTTTCCAGAATGTTTTATTCTAAATATGAATTTATTTTTTAATTCCATATTTGATTAATTATAAATTAACTGAATTATGCAATTAATGCAAACTTTATTTAACCAAATATATAGTATACAGTGAGATTTTACGTACATCACACAATGTATATATCACAATCGTCAGCCACAAAAAACTGATCGAATGTGGTTGATAGTATTCGGCAGTTACTTTATAGAAACTATTTATCATGCAAAACAAATATAGTTTGTGTTTACTGCAGAGAAAATTTATTTTCACAGCCCAGGATTTGACTATAATGTCATATTAAAATAAGCTATCTTAGATTTCCTTAGTTAGGTCATCTGAAGATAACTTTGTTCTTAGTTAGTTCACCTGAAGATGACTTTGTAATCAAATCCTGGGTTGTGGAAAATAAATATTTTTCTGTGTAAAAAATCTGTTTTCTGTTCTCCACGATCAAACTGTTATGCTCGATTTACAAGAGCTAAAATTAGATAGCCATGTGTTATCTGATTCTGGTGTCGCGAGTGTATTTCTAATGGCTTGTAATATTGTACCACAATGTAACTTTAGATAGCGATAAATACGAAAAATTTCTAAAAGATACATTGTGAGTAGTACTTTTATTTCCCATTTTATGTATTACTGGGTTCTAGGAGCCGATTTCCCGAGAAAAGTTTGTCGGGTCGGGAACGGGAAAACAAAAAAAAATTCCCGGGAACGGGCGGGAAGGAATTCTCGCTCGGAAACACTAAATGATGCTAAGACCAGACCAGACCAGAGTGGAAAGCCGAAGCCTTTCCACTCTGGAGGACTCGGGTTCGAGTCTTGGGCCCCACTCCTTGAAAATATTTATCATGGGGTCCGGGCCTGGCCCGTCAATCCCCATCCTTCACAATCCGGCTGACCCCTCCGCAGGGGTGGGCAGCTTGTGGAAGGGGTGTTTCGCCTCGTTACTTAGTATCCTTACTGAGTGGGAAGTGGCGTCATCTGTTAACAAAAAAATGATGCTAAGAAAAGGAAATAAAATCAACAATCAAGGATGACGAGTTGATGAACCTGTTTTCAATTATAAGAATAAAAATATTTATTAATATCATGATGCCTCGAATAATTGCTGAATGTTAACATATCATTATTTAAACAGAAATCAACATTAGGCAGAATACAATAATTCCAAAGTTAGTAAAGAGGAGGTCTTAAATCTTTGATGGAAAAGAAATAGTATGATTGAGATTGTTGGCATAAATAGCATTATTTAGAAAATGGTCTTGAAATAAGCTTACATAATCATAAGAAAAATCCCATCAAATCATTTAAAGTTACTAAAATTATAATTTCATAAATTACGATATTATTACAAATGTGTTGTTAAAGAACATTGTATATTTTACTACATATCAAAAATTTAGCTTCATTATGTTCAGAAGGAGAAATATAGAAACAAATAAGAACTATGGAAAGTTCGTGAATATAAATCAGAATTAATTATCATAAAGAATATACAATACCATCTAGCAATTAAATAAAGATATAGGTAGCAATTACTGTACTTTTCAATATTTTTGATATGTTTTTCGTGTCACAGTCGAAAATAAACGTCGAGACACACAAATGCACAACATGTAACAAGTTTAAATTTTCTATCTCAGAGGTGATACAAGTCAAAATTTGTCCCGGAAGACTAGGACGATATGAGTACCGACTCGAACGGACGACAAAACGAGAGAGAGTGAAAGTAGATTCCAGGATACGATCTCCCAAAGAGATTGGCAGAGTAAACCCGACCTTAAAGGCACTTAACTGTTGACACACCCTTGCATCATCTGCATGACTTCCTATAGTGGCCATCTGGATGCACTTGACTTTATTGGACATCACGCGACCCTAAAGTCAATAATACTTTCCTTTTAACTTACATCATTTTTATAATCTCTTACAGTGACTAGTTTTTTTTTGTCAACAGATGACGCCACGCTCCATTCAGGTAGAATACTATGTGGCGGGATGAAACAAGCCCTTCCACAGGCTGCCCACTCTTGCGGAAGGGTCAGCCGGATTGGGAGGACGGGATCGACGGACCGGGCCCGGATCCGATGATAAATATTTTCAAGGGGTGGGACCCGAGACTCGAACCAGGGTAATTATAAATTAACTGAATTATTTTTGTTTAGGTAAAAGAAAAAGAATCCTCTACACTAGAAGTAGTACAATATATACAACAAACTACGCTCTCTCTTCATAAGGTAATATTTTATCAGATTATCATGGTTCAAAAGATCATTTTCAAAAGTAATCTGCATATTTATTATCCAAATTTTCTACAATAATTCAGCACTATCTTGCAGTAAAAAACTTTTTATTTTAAAAGCCTTTGCTAACGTGTTCTACTGTCACATGTTAGCAACCAGAACATGTTAGCAAAGGCTTTTAAAATAAAAAGTTTTTTACTGCAAGATAGTCTGAATTATTGTAGTTATTTAAGAGTTTAAGCAGTTACATAGTAAGGTTTGAGATCCAAATTTTCGTTAAATATTCACTTCAATTGTTGTGACAGTTTAACTTATTGTGGGTCTTGTTCTAATGCAATGTTTTTCAAACTGTGGGGGTGCGCCCCACTTGGGGGCATGCAAGAATTAACAAAAACATTATTTTTGAGACAAACAAAAAATTAATTCAAATTGATATCGAAAAAACGAATCAGCAAAAGAGTTATAATATATATATATATGTGTGTGTATACCCAAAAGCTTTCTGCTGTAACTATTTTAAAGACAAAATATCAATCTCGTTTAGTCATTGAAAAAGAATTGCAAGTAGCGATATCTTCAATGACACCCTGATTTGAGAGAATTTGTGCAGAAAAATAAGTCCACCCATCGCATTAATTAAATATTATGATGTATTAAACATGTATTCTATTTTTCATTTTTTTGTAAGATTTGTAATTATATTAAAAATTATTACACCATAATATATATTTTTTATGTATAAGAACTTTATTTACAAAATATGGTATATTGTTTTGTAATATTAAATTGCAAGTAGAAAGTATTTATAAAATTAGACCACATTATAAAAACGTTTTAAAAATTTTTATATTTGTTCTTTAACTGCTATGTTTTATTCTATTCTAAACGTTCTTGTATTCAAATTAATACTTGTTCTATTTGTAATTCTTTTACTAGTTGCTACTGAAAATGGATTTTTAAGCTGAAAGATCTTTAGCAGATAAATATATCAATCTTTCATTTGAACTTTGTGCTGTTATATTTTTATCATCTTATGTTTTCAAAAAATTTGTTAAATTGAAAATGTTTGAATTTATATACAAATAAAAATTTTCTCTGCCTTAGTATTCTTGTTTTGGTTGAATAATTTTTTAACTAATTAATTTAGAATTCAACAAACTAGAGCACTTATTAGCAGTTTTACCTTATAAATGTTTTTTAATTCTGCAAAAAACGTTAGATCGGGAAACAGCAAAATAAAAATGACGTACGTATATAGGTAACGTGGACCTGCAAAATTTTTCAATGTGAAGAGACTACTAGTGAAATTTACAACCAAAAAAAGTAAAAAATGTGCAGACCTTGAGTGCATGTATTGTGATTTTCAAACTGGCAAATATATTCGAAATAAAATTACTGTGTATAGTAACTACATTTTATAAAACATTTATTGAACTGAACATCGGAATACAGTGCATTGTACTTAAGTACATTATGTGATCTACATAGGACGTGTGAAAGGACGAGACATAATAATACTTCTGTCAAACATTACATCGAAAATTATTTACATGAGTTTGGTGATATAGTGACCAAAAAATTTTAACGTTAGACAGAGGATAATGTTAGATTGAAACATTTTAAAAAAATTTTTAACGTTAGACAGAGGATAATGTTAGATTGAAACATTTTAATGTTATATTCCCCTATTTTTTGCCAGAACCAGAGAAAAAGAATGTTAGATTCAGGAAAAAGTTAGATCGAAGTTTTACCAAATTTAAAAGACTAAATTCTTAGGTTTATAGATGAAATAAACTGTTTCAAAGAATCATTTCTATTCATATAAAAATGAATAATACAATAAAATACAACAAAATGCTTTTGAATGTATGTCCATTATCAGTATAACAGCATTGGAACAAAGGAATATTCCAGTGTTGTTAGACTGATGATAGACATGTTTGAAAGCATTTGTTGCTTTTCAGTGAATTGTGAAATTTTTTTATAATTACAAATAGTTTTTTTCAAGTGGTTTACTTCATTTGTACTTTATTATTATACAATTTACATAAAATTCATATACCGGGTGTTTTCGAGCACCCTTTTTTCTCGGAAACACTATGAGATAGGAAGTAGAGGAAAAAATTTTGATTACCAAAGTATATCCGAAGAATCAAATGGGCATGATAAAAATTTTGTGGGCCCATCGGAAGTAGGGGCAGAAGGGGTCAACTATGAAATCTCCAATGGAAACCAATGCCGATTTTGGCATAATTGGATAGAACTGTGAAAAACAAACAACTTTTGTTTTGAAAGTTTTTTAATATCACTTACGGATTCTGAGATATCACAGAAAAAAGATGCCGCCACATCTACTGCCGATTGGGCTATTCAAGCAAGTAAGAAGAATAAAATTCAGAGAGAGGTCATCTGTGTACATTGCCAAACATTATTGAAGCAACAAAGAGCAATTTATGCAGATTAAGTTGAATGTTAATAAACAGAAAAAAACTTAAATTTAAATACTGTGAACATAATTTGTTATTAAATGTAAAGTTATTTTCTTTTATTTAAATGTAAATTAAAATACTTTCCAAAACAAATGTGGTATCCACATTTGCATATTGTATGAACAGCACAGTATAAAAAGTTTAGTTGATATTTGCCGTCATTAGAAAATGTTTGTTCAAATGTTTCTGCAATCATCCATACTCTAATGAGGAAGCGTTTGACATGCTTATGGTTTTGGGAGAATGTCAGAAGAATTTCAGAGCTGCTGCTTGTCTGTATGCTGAAAAGTATCCTGAACGCACGCATCATTCTCAACACGTTTTTCAGCATCTGGCGACTCGTGTTCAAAAGTGATTGGGTTCAAGTGAGTTAGATCTCCTGATCTGTAGATTGAAATTTTGTGTAGGTTGACTACACAAAATCTCAATCTACAGATCAGGAAACCAGTTAGAATTGAGCATGAAATTAATGTCCTTGCCAGATTTACTTGTAATCCCCATGATTCTACCAGAAGAGTCGCATCCAATCTCGGCATAAGCCACACAACAGTATGGAAAATTCTACATGATAGCAGCTTCCATCCATATCATATCCACCAGTACCAAGGACTTGGAAGCAATGACTTTGCGAATCATATTGAATTCTGTAATTGGCTGCTCTCCAGAAATAGAACATTCCAACGTTGAATACTCTGGACTGATGAGGCAACATTCAAGAGTAATGGGACAATAAACATTCATAACACACATTACTGGTCCTAAGAAAAACCCATGTTGGTTGAGAGAAATTGACAGCCAACACATTTGGAGCCTTAATACTTGGTGTGGCCTGATTAGCCACCAAGTTATTGGGCCTTACTTTTTCAATACAAATGTCAGTGGACCAGTCTATGCAGATTTCTTGAACACTGTTGTAATCGAACTGCTGGAAGATATTCCGCTAGCAACACGACAAATTATGTGGCTGCAGCATGATGGATGTCCAGCCCATTACTCTAGGATTGCTCGATAAGCAGCAAATCAGCTTTTTCCAGTGGCATGGCTGCCTGGATCTCCAGATTTATCTCCATTGGACTTCTTCCTATGGGGTCGGGTAAAAGAAATCGTGTACCGACAGCAACCAATAACACGCGACGACATGAAACAACACATTCAAGAAGCTTGTCAAGTCTTTCAGTCATGTTGAAGTTCTTCACGCTACAGACAGTGTCAGAAGCAGATTTCGCAGATGCTTGGACGAAGATGGTAGACTTTTCGAATATCTTTTGTAGTGCAGCGGCCAATAAAACTCGGGTACTTGGTAGTAATACTTGAACCACAGGTGCGACAAGTCTTTCGCCATCATAGTTCGGTACCAGCCATACTCAAGAATAAAGGTTTCCCAACTTGTTTCAGCCCTTTATGAGTGCACAGCCATCTTCTGTCAGATTCTTATTATTATTACTGCTTGAATAGCCCAATTGGCGGTACATGCGGCGGCATCTTTTTTTTTTGTGATATCTCAGAATCCATAAGTGATATTAAAAAATTTTCACAACAAAAGTTGTTTGTTTTTCACAGTTCTATCCAATTATGCCAAAATCGGCATTGGTTTCCATTGGAGATTTCATAGTTGACCCCTTGTGC
>AYEL01040693.1:0-61482 GCA_000484575.1 Olivierus martensii
AATTTTCTTTATACGTGTAAACTATGAAAATTTTTTTCATATAAGTATCATGGTTTTTGCTAAATCATATAAATAGATGTTCGATTCTGTGATAACCATTAATTTTCGAAAGAAATATCGGATTATCTTTATCCTGGAGGGTTATCCTCAAGAAAATTACGGATTTAGTGACACTTAACTGCCAAACAAGCGGAAATTAGTAAAAGAGATTTGACAATTTTCCTGTGCCAATGATAATCCCGTATCTGTATTTTATAATCAGTTCTTTCAATCGTACAAAAAAGATTTGCATGCTGGGTAAAGTCGACTAATGGTGATGGATGAAGATTGATGAAATAATGTCGGTGCACGGCTTTATTAAACGTCGTCTGTAGTTGACGTGGACTCTTCCGACTAACATACTAGATAGCAAACCCAATCGTCATCCCTCGGAGGGATAAAATATATAAAAATTATTACATTCCTACCTTATTAAGTAAGGGAATTTTTTTTTTCGAATTTTATTCGCCGCCTCTTTCATACTCCACCCCTCTTTAGGGACAGCACTCTTTCCCTCTCTGGTCTCAATTCTCCACCTTTATAATTGAAGAAAATTTCAATTATGTGTATAGGCATACCGTAACGGCTTAACACGCACACGTTAACACGCGCTACATAACCAGATCTGTATACATAACACTCCTGACAAATTTGATGACTTCACCAGAATTTTCTTATTTAATTATAACCCGATAATAATCACTATAAGCTAACTAGGCCATCCATTAATGTAAATCTGTAACTGTCAAATAATAATTGGTAATTATAAAAACGTGTAGTGGTGCAATCATATAAATTCGGTTATGTAAATCGAACTTATCTGCTGTCCAAAAAACGTAATTCTTGCTTAATTGCTAATTTAAATAAACTTTAAACATAATTAATGAGCTTGAAAACAGACAAGATTAACATCAGCTACCATATTTTGGCCATAAACGGATCATAACTCAAAATAGATAAAGTTATCATTTTAATGTGCCAAATAGTCAAAATATTAACCTACTCTTGGTGCTACTCTCGATATATTGTGTGCCTGTGAAAGTACAAGCCAACAATTGTGGACTGGAACGTGTCTTTAAGTCGTTTATCGTGAATAGTCGTGTTGTCTAACATTAGGTATTCTACGAATACGTGGCAGGTGTTAAATGCGGCAATATTAGTGTATAAGAATTTGTAGTAGGTACTATTATCATATCCAGTTTAACAACGCTTATCTTCTTTATTTAATTTAATATTCTGATGTCGAAGTTTATAATGGACAGCATGGTCTTAAAGACCTCGGGTCTTTCGTGATATCGTAGGAAATAACATGTTTTCTTACCAATGCATACAATAGACCTACAACATATGCGTTATGCCACGCACTTTAAATATTTTAATGAAACCACATAAGTCTTTCTAAAACGCTTTTTGTCACTCTTGTATGCTTTGTAAGTGATGATGATACAATTTATGTTAAATAGCTGATTCCAATTATAGCAAACACATCATAACTTAGTATCGTGTAGAGTCTCGAGATTAGATAAAAAAAACTGATAAACCTAAATAAAGTTTTAATCTTTGGGTCGTTATAGGTGTTTTTAACATCAATAAAAATTTTTCGAATGATTATATTTTTATGCGTGATCAATAATATAAATATAATAAACAAGCAAGACAAAGAGTTTGTTACAAATATGGTGCCTAACATAATTGGTGGTAAGTTAACAGATGGTAACATGGACAGCTGACAAATGGATGAAATACGGTTTTAATCTATGTGAGAATATTGTTTCCTTTCATATTTTTCACATAGTAACTGTTGGAGAAATATTATTGTAAGACATTCCCAGTGAAAATGCAATATATCATCTCTCTGCATAAATATTATATTGAACTTTATGCATAAAAGAAATTATTATATTTGATAATTGACACTGAGGCCTTTAGTCGCGAATATTTATATTCCCATATCCCGTTTAGCATTTTTGGGAGCAAGAGCGTTAAGTGAATTAGTGCCACACGGGATAATTGCATTGTATTCTCAATCATAATGCAATTTACTACTTACTACCAATATGTTATGGATTGTTATACAGATGATAAATATGATTTAATAAATATATTTTGTATTGTTGTGTGAATAATAATAACAGAAAAATTAAATGCTGTACAATATCTGAGTGTATTGACAAGTGCATCTCAACATGGCCAACTTTGCAGCTTTGGAAGAGAAGATTAGAATTATTAAGAGTAAAATGAGTTAGTCTATTGTTCATCCTTCCAAAATAGATTAAATGCTCCAAACTGCTCTCTGAAAGAAGAATCAATGTTTATTTTTTCGTAAATATTTCTGAAATAAATAAGAGTGCACGAATCGAGGCTGATGTTAAATCAGATATGATACATCAGTATAATGTTTCGGGAAGCGTACACGAGTTCTATGACTGCGAATATGTGCTGAAAATAACTAGTTGTGTCTCATCTTTTAATATTTGAGATAAGAGGCCTTATTAACTTAGGTTAGTTTAATTTTGTTGCCAAATCTTATGTTTAATGGTAGCCACTTCGGAGCCACCACAGCTTGGCCAACATCTCTGAGGTATTAACTGTAATGTTAAAGAATAGGATTTAATCAGGAGATCCCTTTTCAGGTGGAGGACAAGGTTCCACCAGGTGAGAACCTCGTCTTCCACCTGATTCCCCCTCTTAGCATTCATAAGATGGAAAACGGCGTAAAAATCTTATAAAAAATTCAGGACCTGATCCGTCCTGAAAAATTTGGAAATGTTTGACAGAATTAACTCCTGATCCTCCAATATAGTAAGTGACTGCTTTATCATACAGCCAACCGGATTTCAGAATTGATAGTTGTATAATTTAGAGAAAATAGAACAATCGATTAAACTTTGAATGTTCCGCCATGATTTGTTTTCAAGGTATATTATAGGCAAGTCTGTCAGCTGTACAAACGGAAGTAATGATCACATTAAATCATTGTTTAAGACACATCTGATCAAACGACTATAATATCACGCATCTGAAAAAGTTTTAGAAATATTGACATTTTAATGATTCGAATGTCCGCATCTCGTGATCAGAACACTTAACATCTTCAAAATAATTTGGCATATATATTTGCATAATAAGGAATTGACCCCATAAAATGTTGCTTGTTTGTCGAATATCATCTGACAAATAGAATGCTCATTTCTAATTTTTTTTTCTTTTTGTAAAGAGAAAGGATTTAAAATTTTAAGATTATTATACTTGGACGATAACTTATATCTCAGAATTTTAGTATCGAAGTTAAAGTTACTTTCGATGTTTTAATTATTATTTCTATCGTAATTGCAATAGAAGGAATGAAAGTAAAGGAGTAACGGATCCATCATGATCATCCGCTCTTTTACTTTTTAAAAATTTTTCTTTTCTAAGTTTTATGCCATTTTCCATCCTGTTGGATACTAAGCGCGGAACTTTTCCATATATTCATAACAACAGCCGTTCACAGAAATCAGGCCCTCGAGTAAAGAATAGCGTTCAACGGGCCAGGATCCTAATCTCTCATGAAAAAAACTGAAGTGTAAGACCCGGAATTGAACACATCCTCCAGATGGTAAACACACGCTTTAGTATAATACCATACCTTTCCTTTATTCGATTTTACATTTTCTTCTTTAAATTTAAATTTTATAAACGTTGGACATTTACACAAGATTAAAGACAAGTAGACAGACAGATATTATTCAATAATAACCATTTTTAAAAGAATCAGCTCACCAACTGTATTGCTCTATTGGAAATACAGTACTTCTGCTTTCTACTAGAGGACTGGGATCGAACCCTGCCTATGAAGAAGAAGCGATAAAAAGCAATTTCTGTTCCTTCTTAGGATCTAATATTGTTATGTAAGTTTTGTTCAAATAAGCTAATACTTAGACGAATTATGGTGCTGACAGACGGAAAGACAGAAAACCAAATTTATATGCATTTTTATTCCGTTCTGGAATGAAAGGATTAAAAAAAAAAGAAGAGTCAGTGCGAGCAAAGTGGAAAAGTGAAATATTGATAACATACTGTATGCTGTATACCAAAATTGTAATGGTGGCGTTAATAACTGTAGTTTGGAAAGGAGAAAGAACCATTAATGATAGCTTTAAAAGCGACTGCATTATCTCATGTTAATTGCTAATTTCATAACGATAAATAAAGAACAAAAAAGCGTAACAGTTATATTTAAAATTTAATCGAAGGTAATAATTTAAATAATATTGTATAATATTATACAAGCTAACATAGTTTCGTACGAATGTAAATAATAATTATACAATTTTATGCATTCGTTCTTCTCGGAATAATAAACTCATTGTCTTATATTTAATGATAGTATCTCAGGCTAGTTGCCAATAGACGGTAGAACGTTCGTTATCAACCAACACATTTTACATCCTAATTCTTTATGCATAACGATACTTACACGCATGGATAAGCCGAGCTTTTTTTTTTTTTTTTCTTTCAATTTTGTTTCTCCTAATTATTATTTTACTGACGCCTAAATTCGTGATTCACGAACTGCCACTCGATTTTTGCGTGCGCAGTTAAACTACCGTAGTCCTTGAAATGCCCGAGAGTGGTTTAGACAAATATTCGAATCTGTGGACGGCAGTTAAATTCGCGAATTTTTGCCACCTTAAGTAGAAAATAACCGTTTTAAGATTGTTGGTGCACACATTGAGATCCTTAAAAAAGGCGTTGTACTCTTCACCCGCGACTAATTAACCGAATAAGTTGCTAAATCGTTAACAAAAGCGTGTCGACGAATTTGGGATGTGGCACGTTGTTTGCTTTATCTATGTCTGTGCTTTTGTTTATCTCTTAATTAATTGGATTCGAGTCGAGTAGTTTTTCTAATGGTTACATTGTTTTAGCAATAAATGTTCGACTTAGGCGACTTTTAAACCATTTATCATTTTCTTTTTAACATGGAGTCCTACATTTTATTATCGAATAAATTCTACTTTAACTGACAGAATTAACCTTATTAGAACGGGTTTAACCGATCGAGCAGTTACCGATATCTTATATTTACCGATTTTGCCAAACAATTAAAGTTAATTGTTTTTTTATCTACCAATAATGCCGTCGATTAAAGGCTGACAGAAACCTATTGTCGTAAAGTGAAGAAGAAAAGCTGAATGAGCAGTTATTGTTTTAAAGTAATGGTAGTATTTAAATAAGAATACTGTAATTATTTGTTTTTCTCGATACGAAGGTCGACTTTGTATGGAAACTTTATTATATTTCTGTTCGGTATTAAGTCATAAATTTTATCTACGAAATTTCTTTGTTTAAATATTTCTGTAATGCGGTATATTCTAAATATGATATAATTGTCTTCACCATATTTGACAGATGATTACTGTAATTTTACTTTATCCTTATACGGCATTATTCAATTACACTTTCACGTTTATCTCGTGCAGTATCATTCAATTTAATTTCACCTTCGTACTTGTTACATTTCACCATTTCTTTAGTCATCCTTCATCATTTAGTTTTCTTTGGATGGCCACGCTTCATCAGTTTTAATTGTTTTGTAAATCTGTATGAAGATATCACTTTCGTGACACGTTGTTTTTCTCCCCTTCCCATTTACTTATAGAAGTTTTTTCTTTTTGCTTTTGTTTGTTGGAATTTAAAATTTGTTATATTTTTTTTGCAACTTTTTCAAATTTTGTTGTTATTTTGCTCCTTTTTCTTCAAATTTTTGTTGTCTTTTTTTTTTCTCCTTTTTCATTTTTGTTGCCTTTTTTGCTCCTTTGTAAACTTTTGTTTTTTGGTCCTTTTTTAAACTTTGTTGCCGTTTTGCTTCTTTTCATTTTTTGTTGTTTTTTTTGCTCCTCTTTAAACTTTTGTTGTTTTTGATCCATTTTAAACTTTTGTTGCCTTTTTGCTCATTTTTAAACTTTTGTTGTTTTTGATCCTTTTTTAAACATTGTTGCCGTTTTGCTTCTTTTCATTTTTGTTGCCTTTTTTGCTCCTCTTTAAACTTTTATTGTTTTTGATCCTTTTTAAACTTTTGATGCATTTTTTGCTCCTCTTTAAACTTTTGTTGTATTTTTTTATTCTTTTTTCATTTTTATTGCAGTTTTTTTTGCTCCTTTATTGCTTGACTTTCTAATTCGTTCTTTTTCTTTTGTTTAACACAACAGTGTATTCCAGTCTCTTGTATTAATTTCACTTTCATTTTATTCTCAGTTTCTCAGAAATTATAGCGAAAGTGAAACTGTCGTGATTTCTTCGAATTTTCCTTTTTTTATTATCAATTAACTTTTCTAATAACTTTATTTCTAATTTAAATATTTATTATTCACGAAAAATATGTTGGAAAACTTGTCATATTTTAAAAAATGCATTTATTTATTCTGTTAGACAAAATCCGTCGATAGATAAAATATATAATTACAGAAAAAATTGAAGAATTTTACATGTTACATCTTGGCGATTTTATCGTGGTAAGAAAGTTAGGTTATAGTTTATAAGTTATCAGAAATTACAACCCCTCCAGATATCGTTACATCAAACAGATTAGATTCTTATTTTTCTTTTCGTTTTTACATTATTGATTAACTAGATGTATGTATGTATGTGTATATATAGAAGTACTCTTAAAACATTTCACGTACATTACAATGTTATTTTTTTTCTCCCTGTAATCCTGAGGATTGTATAATATCGCAGTTTCTCAGAAGTAGTCAGCCAACTCGTGATTCACGAAAATTCAATTGATAACCGATGATGGTATTATTTGGGTCGTTGCGACCGCGTCATAAGCGCTCATCTATCATTGGCAACAACGAAATCAATACGAAATTGCATTTTCTTTCATCGCATACCTGTAAATTCGAGCGCATTATCCTGGTCGCATTATATCCCATGCGCTTAATTTTTAATGAAGGACTTCTACAACCAACTATTATAATTTTTTTAGTTACGAAACAGTCCTTGGAATCGAAATTTAAAAATGACCGACTTCTTTCAGTCGTCTTAGCCATTGGTGGACAAACAAAAAATGGCTGATTATGCGGTTTGGGACGAGTAGAATCGAAATTTAAAAATGACGTCTTAGCCAGTCGTCTTAGCCATTGGTGGACAAACAAAAAATGGCTGATTATGCGGTTTGGGACGAGTACTGTCAATGCTATCTTTATCGGATCGAAGAGCGCGTTTTCTATAATGGTGACCATATGTCGATGACGTAATAAATAGCTTTAAGTCGGCCCGGATGTAAAGTAATCGCTAGCTATACAGTTGTTGATTTCCGAACACTCTGTCGGCGTAATCAATTTTTGTACGGAGGAAACAAAGTTCTACTATCCATCACGTGTTATGACACGTGAGCTCATACACTGGCTGATGGCGCTAGTGAAGCGATAAAAAGCCGAATAGCGTGGTCAGAACGTACTGCACGCACGCCAAATCATGTTCTGCTGGCCATAGCGGTAACTTGTCCGTCACGCTAATCTCTCATCTATCACGAAATTGGGAGAAAATTGTAGGAGGTGGAATTAGGTTATGCTATATATGCGACTGTACGCGCTCTGTTTAGGAATGCAACTTTCTTATTGTCGTACTGGCTCTCGTTCTTCATCTCATCGGCTTATCCAACTGTCTCTACTAATGTAAAGAATTTTGGGAAGAGAAAATTTCGCCTAATATCGATCCATTCCAGCAGTCTTAAGAAAGGATGGATATCGATCCGATTGAAGACTTTTTTCTTACTTTGCCACCGCTCAACTGTTAAATTTTAATGCTTTAAAGTAATTTTAGCGTAATTTTAACAAAAAAGAAAAAACTACAAATTATCAGACGAGAGAGCTTTCGGAAGATTCGATTAGCGTCTTAATTTTATGGCCATTTTAATTGACCTATGTATTTTTTCCAGTTCAGGTTAGACAACTAACCTTGAATAGATGCCAATATAAGTTAGTAAAATTTTACATACTCTTCATCATATACGCTACAGGCTTCTAACCTAGCAAATATGTTTTAGATTGCATTCGAAAACGTAACTACTTTCATAAATACAGACAAAAAATACTTTAAAATCGTTTTTTGAATGTTAGATTCGGCCATATTAATAGTCTCATTCACAATTCTACCATGGCGTTAATCCTAATTAATCCGGTTTAATTGCTATCGATATATAATGCCATTTACTTAAAAAAATGGGGCGATCAACTTTTAATCCGAAAATAATTTCCGATTTATTAATCTGGCCAGGATTTTTTTCATATTTTATTATTTTTTTTTTATGTCGATTCGCATGTAATCCCTAACTTCTTAAATAGGTTTATTCATTTTTTGACCTCGAAAAAATTCTTCAAAAAATTTCGTACCTGTCGACCTCGTAAATCTAGATTAACGTATTGTATTTTATATATTAATTATTTTATCGGGTTTAGGATATCTACGCGTTAAATGCCGGAAAATATTTTTATAATATTCGTCCAACAATAAAAATTAAAACTAGGTACAACAAATTAACATAGAGTAAAAAAAAATTAAACGCTTTAACAATGGTGCGGAAAATGGCGCCCGTAGGCTAGATAATTGTTAGTTTATATTATGATTGTGCCTTTACTACTTAAAATTACCATCTTATCGATAAGTTTAACTAGGAAGAGCGTAGACCCCGGTGACCTTATTACTTTATGTAAAGAGGCTAATTAAAAAGTGCGCCCGATAACTGGATGGTAAGCCAACTTAACTTTATGGAAAGTTAATTAATTCGTTAATTAAGAAAAAACAGAAAACTTCATTGTCTCTATGGCTTTATTGGCGGGGAAGTGATTTAGGCAGGTGATTTAGTGAATCGATAATTCTAGTTTTGACATCGGAGGTCGTTAATGTCCGTTGGATACCAACCTACTTATTATTCTTTCCCTAACCAATATACAATATAGGATAGTTGTCGCAATAAAAGAATGAATTAGTTAGCCGAATGACTAAATTATTTTCAAGGAAAACTACTCCGGAAAATAAAATGTTGCCAAAGAAAAATATATGTATAACCATAACAAGCATCACTTTTCACGTATGCCATTCCGTATCAAACTTTTAAATATATTTAAATTTCCATTTCCATGATGTAATTTTTCATGAACGGCACGTGGTATGGTTGCCAGTTTCCATTTATTCTAAAATTTGGGTAAAAGAGTCGAATAAAATTACCAATTTGCTGCCATTTCTATCAGTCACGGCAGCAAACTGGAATAAAATTATCAATTTGCTGCCGTTTCTATCGGTACTTTGGGTCAAAGTACGAATGTTTTTTAATTTTATAAAGCATTAATTCTTTTGGATGTTTGTGTATCCATAAGGTTATGATTGCGCGCCATTCTCTGTGGATCGGCGCCACAATATGTTAAGCGTAAAAGATAAACTAGGTTGCTGGAAGTGTTGACATTGACGGGTGCACACGTCGTATAAAAAAGCAGAAGACAACAGTCGAAAGATGCTCGAGGTGGTGGGGTGACACTCGACGATTATTTAATTGCCTGATTATATTGGAGCGTCGCGTAAGCAAGCGCTGCGACTAAACAATGGCGGCTAGGCCGCAGGCGGCGCGGCGTGGAGGACGTATGTCCCAAGGGAGTCATTCACTCACGTACGGCATCGAACGGGAAATGCATCAGGAAAATTAAAGTGGGATGTTGGCTTTTTGTCCTGGGATAACATCATCAATTTTTAAACCATTTTATAATATAGATTGTTCAATAGGAATTAAGAATCGAAGTGAGATTAAAAAAGATAACTGCCAAATGCTTTTATATTAATAGCTTTTAAAAGAAATTTTTAACTTATAATCCACTAAAATTTCTCTATAATTTTCTTAGAAAATTAACTGATTCGATTTTTAAAAAATACTATTCTGTAATTTGCATATAGGCCGACTATAGGAACTACTATTCTTCCATTAATCTCCGTATTATGTATATTAATTTGTGTCCTGTATATTATCCTCTTATCTATGTTCATTTTCTCATTAAAGTGAAGTTTTTCCTTTCCAGATATCCTTTTAATTTACGTAATATTGATGATCACTTTGTTAAGTATTCGAAATATTCCATTCCTAAATATAATCCAAGCATCTTGCTAAAAATTTTAAAAAATTATCAAAAATCTGATATTATATATAGCTTAAGCCCAGGATATATTATATTATAAGTCTACATCATCAGATGGATTTCTAATAATCTTTTTTTTTAGTCAACTTTCCCAGTTTTCTCGGTAGAGTAGTTCATTCTACTGTTTGGCTATCGATACACCCCCTAATAACTTTTGAAGTATTAGTAGATTTTAAACATCTTTTTAAGTTCTACTATAATCATTTAAAGATGGCGACAATTAAATTTTTGAGATTTCTTTACAATTTTCGAAAAATTCGATAAATTTTCATAAAATTCGGAACACAAATCGTAGCACGGAAGACAGATGCGATGTGTTTCTTTAATCAAAAATATTGGACATGATGACAGACTACAGATTACTTCTTTTGGAAGTGCTAATTTAATTTGTGTCTAAAAATAAGATTTTTCTAAACAAATACCTCTAATAGGTCTTATAATTTCTCATACTTTTAAATAAAAATAATATTACACATGGAATATGAATAAGTAGTTTTACCCCTTTGTAAAAATTAAGAAAATCAATGCTTTAACACCATCATTTTCATTAATCAAGTAATTAAAAAAAACCAACTAAAAAAAGTAAAGTAAAAGAAGAATGTTGTCCAAGTGATAGCATATCTAATCTTCTTGGATTCACTAATGAAAATAATAATAATAAAACAACTAAAAAAGTAGGAGTGTCACTATTTTCATCGTCTGATCAAGTGTATAACATTTACTTACAAATTGTAATTTTTCTAGATTACACCGAAGGATTATTCTATCAGTCACATTAATCTTCAATGCAATGACTGCAGTATATATAGGTTAATAATGCTTAGTTTATATGTATGTATATATAAACGAAGCATTATTATACATATACATAACTTATATAAGTATATTATATATTCACGGTGGCCAAATTGCGGTTCTTTAGTACCTTAAGTGTGGCTCCATACCATGGAAGGCAAAAGTTAATATGGAGCAAATACCTGATGCAGCTCTCGTTGACTCAAAATGAAACTGATTGCGGCTCTCAAGTATTTGACATTCTCCTATGTGGCTCGTAGTGATGTGAAGTTTGGCCACCCTTATATATGAAATACACCAAGTGTATTCTGTATAACTTATATTTTACTTAGACTAATATATATATAATATGATCTAGGTTAAATATTTTAAAAATTTTATAATATTCTTCAATATCTATATTTTGATGATTTTTAACGCCATTTATTAAGTTTATGTGAAATAAAGTCAATCAACATAGACCAATAAGACAATTCTTAACAAATATACTTCGATGCAGCCGCATTAAATCCAGACTTAAATGTCGATTGATTATTGATATTTTGATATCTTAAATGTCTCTCAGCAATATCCAAACAGCTTAAAGAATTTTAACTGATGTCAAAAATGAATTTTGAATAGAAAGGAACTCCAAAATCTTTAGAATTTTGTTAGTTAATCTATTAGTTATAAATGCAGTTTTGTTATTATTCGCCATTTTGTTGATATCCGGTGAAAACTGATCTTTTAAATAGAGACATACAGTTCTTTCTCAGGCATTTAATTCATATAATTTGGATATCTTCTAGAAGAGACTGAAGTTAAATGACTAAGATGGCTTTCTGGATAGAAGAGTTTAATATTTTTCTAAATCCCGCTCAATCCTCTTAAAGAATTTACTCGGCTATGAAGTGTGATGGATAAACTAAATCCTAGAAACTGGATAAATGTGTAGTTACAGTACAATGGTTCAAGAGAAATAGAAATTAACTACGGGGTCGAGCGAAAGTAGTTACGTAAACACTTATTAAGGCCCATTCCGTCCGTTTTCCATTTATAGTAAATTGACGACTTAATAACGGGTTTGATATATTATAACTCATTAATAACCTTCGATGTATAACGCAATTAGTAACATGACAAACCTTAATTTTCTTGCGGATTCCAAATTGCCTATTTAGTATTTTAATTCGTTAGCCCGCCAGGCAGTACCGAAATCTAGCCTTCCAATGGAAAGCTATTAATTAATAATAATTTAAAATTTCGAATATGGCCGCGAAGATAAATGGCCGAGTTAAATTCTACCCTACACAAGTGCTTATTACTTTAATTAAATAAATGCGCCCTTACAGGCAGAGCAAAAAATTAAAAGGCATAAACTGACTGATAAATGGAGATCCGCCATCTTAACCAGATTAACTTTATTCTTACTACCGGGATTTAAGAATAGACCCACTAGCCATCAAATTATTAGTGAGATATTATAAATGGATACTTTATTTAGGAATTTTAACGAGATTATCGATTAATTACGTAAGTGGTGGACCCCTACCAACATTCATTAAACAGACCTACCGCTTTATGATACTTAATTTCTGTTAGCTGTCATACTTTTAATAGGTGATTGTCATTCCGGAGATGGTTGTAAGTAATAGGATTATTAGTAGCGTATCCTGCTGAGAAGTTGGTGTTTATGCTATCTGGACAATTCCAGGACTGTTCCGCTCGAACATAAGGCCGTGTCCCACCTGCAAGCGACGCGACGCTGTGCGATGCGATGCTACGAGCGTCAGAAAACAAACCAATAGACATAACCTCGACATGTCGTACGTGTGTACCTTAGCGCAGTGTAGCATCGCACGCTGTCACCTTCGAAAGAATACAAACTAGAAAATACACCTGAAGTACATCTGAAATGCAAACTAGTTTGTTTTCTGAAGCAGCTACAAGAGCGACAGAAGCAAATCATTTTGGCTGCCGAATTGAAAATTCAAAAAAATCTGTATTAAGGAACAAAAGAGATAAAAGTTACCATAATTTGCATTTATTGAATAAATAAGGGGGACGATATTTTATTATAGATGCTACAGAAGCGTTTCTCATGGGACAAAGTGTCGCTTGTAGTGTAGCATAGCGAAGCATCGCGTCGTAAGCGTCGCGTCGCTTTCACGTGGGACACGGCCTAAAGGCCTCGGACTGTGCGCATCTGTTAAGGCCCACCGAGTAGCCAAGCCGCCTCCATTTAGACCTATTAATTTTCATTCTTTTTGGCTGTGGTTACCGAATATTTCCATAACCGTAAGATATAATTATAACGTGATAAATGTACTCGACAGCGACTCGTATTTTGTCCATAATTACAGCAAATGTGACTGGCATACACGAGTATGAGGCCGAGCCGATCTCATCCCAAAAATTTATTTCTTCACGTAACTTTATGTTTTTATAAGAATCGAAACAATAGTTTGATAAGGCGCGATACTGCTTTGGATATTGTACCGCGAACGTTTTCATTCACGCAATATTTCGTGATTCTCGCGCGTGGCCGATTACGTCAACCGACCGACGGTTGAACCACCGAGCCACACATTACAACATTTATGAGTCTAGCCAGGTTTTTTTCCCCCCTCTATTTGATTTTATTATTCTTTTATTTTTTTTAATACGTAATCGTACACGGTGGGAAATGCTCATTCTGTCGTTAAAACGGCGAGAAAGCGTGGAATGGACTAAAGTCACTTCACAAAATTCTGGTAAACACGATACAATACGTGACTAAAATTTCTTTTGTTTTGTATTTTTATGTTCTAATGTTAGTAATGGATTCCACTCTTTAAATAATACATTGGTTATGTGGGAACAAGAACACATACCCTATCGCGTGAGTGTGATAGACTAGTGGAATTCTGATGTAACTTTTTGTATGCGCTTTTGATAAATAATAGCTTATTGGTAACAATAAATTTTTAAAACAAGAGAATAGAGAATGATAGATAAAAGATAATGTGTTGTACCGAAATGGAATAATAGAGAATTTATTCCAGAAAAATTTGTGCGCCGATGGTGTCACGGAATTTTCGCTTTAAAACTTTAATTTATATATATTTTTCTATATTACTTTTATCAACATAATAAATGGAACTGTTGGAACTTAATGTATAATATTTTTTAGTGAATAGAACAATTTTTCATAAACAAATTTGAATATTTTCTCAGTGAGTTGACTAATTTTTTAAGGCATAAAATGTTGACAAAGAATTTTAGAAATCTATATTTAACTTCTAAAAATACAAAATATACATGTGTTTATATGTATATTTTTATATTTATTTTGTTTTAAATAAAAATATAAAAAATTTAAATTATAATATAGATTATTGTTTGATACCAGTCCATCTTCTATCACGTCCTTTCTTTCATTCAGACTTTCTACGTGTTCTAAGTGAACCCATAGAAATTTTTTAATTATAAAATTAATTGGTGCCTCAACTTTTAGAGTTTTTAATAAAAAAGTAAAAATTTCTTATAAGATTTAGCTGTAGAGAGCTATTGATCAGCCTCAATATTCCATCAAACTTCATAGAAACCCATGGAAATTTTAATAAATCGACCAGTTGGAAGTATGGTGGTTATCTAAGATTTTTTTCTTATTATTAATTTTGCTTCATATTCCAATCTGAGTTAAGGTTGACCAAAATGTGCTGGCGGTCGATGATAAAAAAATGGCATAACGTGTATTACTACAATCTTATCGCCAGCGCCATGTTTGATATGATAATTTTAATCTCAAAATGTATTTATTTTCAGCAAAACTGGCTGCAGAAGATAATATTATCCGTTATATATTTATAAGGATTCCAACGTTTATGATAAAAGCTTGGCATACAACATCATCACCTCTTTCCATCCATTCAGCGCCATTTTCTAGCTTCATATACGTATTCTGCCATTTTTGATCCAAATGATGTATGTATACACAATAGGGGAAAACTGAATTTTGCCTCATAAGTCATAAAACAGTTTTTGTCAATTAAAAATACACAATTAAAATTCACCATTATTATATATATTTTTATGTATAATCCTGAGAAAGCCACGGCATGGCCAATAAAAAATAATTCTGCAAAAAGACTGATAGAGGAAAAGTGCGTCATGTTGCTACAAATTACGATAAACAACTAACAAGGTTGTTTGAATGAAAATATTTTATTTTGTGCTCTGAATAGCTACGAAAATAGTCATCCAGCGAATAATGAATACCACCCATTATGTGTCGAAAGTAGGTTGACAAAAGGAGAATTTTATAATCAATCTTTCTCAGATTATCTGAAAGGCCTAGACATCGGAGTTTAGAACAAATAAATGGATTTATAAATGCATTATATATCATACCTCTACATTATAAATTACCATATACCCCTTCTGTGGGCTCAGGCCCTCTACGGGCTTTAAGTGAACCCATAGAAATTTTTTATTACAAAATTAAGTGGATTCTCAGCTTATAGAGTTTTTCCTGGTAAAAAAGCAAAAATTACCAAAAAAAGTTCGTAAATGGAATGGCATCAATTAACATTAGGGAACACCGAAGCAATTATTAAATTATAGTAACAACTAGTTAAAGTATTTTCTACCATAAATAAAATTCCCAACATTAAAGAAAGCTATGTTCTCTTAATCGTATTATAATTTTATGTCATACTTGAGCTAGTTAAAGTATTTTCTACCATAAATAAAATTAAATTTTTCCCAACATTAAAGAAAGCTATGTTCTCTTAATCGTATTATAATTTTATGTCATACTTGTAGAATAAATTAATTTTGTAATTAAATTAAAGCTGTTAAACTTGACTCACGTGTAAAGGCAATATAATTGTCTCCACATGTGGACACAGCATCAGGCAGTGTTGCCACAAATATTTACAATTAATTTTATTTTTAAGATATATCCAATCAAAAAATGAGTTATCATCATCGCATATTTTATGATTTAATATTAATAAATTGCTGAGTTATGGTAGAAAAATGGAAAAAATGTTTCAGTTGTCCCCCTTCTCTCATACTTACCATATCAATCGTCAGATTTATGGCTAATGAGGACTAAATCATGAATTTTCTAAATGTTTCTATACCACGTTGTCGTGTGCTTTTTCTACTTAATATAGTATAAATATAGCGAATTATTTTTATAAAAGATGTACTTTGATAGTTAAATAATAAATTAATAAAATTATACCTACAATCATCAGTTAATTTCCATTTATATGCATCGTCTTGTAGTAATCTTCTAGTTATAGGGCATACCGTATTAATTCTTTTATCGAAATCTATGCAAATTTATGCATTCCGAACGTATCTAAATAATTATTATATGATTTATCAAAGAAGTTAATAGCAACCTTCGTCAAATAAGGTTGAAAGTAAGAGAGAATTTTGATAAAGAGAATAATCAAACTACCTTGAAAAACCAACCAAACGAAACGATAAATAAAAATTTTTAGCATTGAACTATTGTTGTCCGAGTTGTACTTATATTAGATTGATCAAAAGAAAAATTGCCACTCATGCATAAATAATACGTAAGAAAGAATAAATTAAAATATTTATTATAATTTAGAGAATAGAGACCGGAATAGGTTCGACTGCAATTTATTACGCGAGTGTATATTCGCGTATTGTATATGCGGTTTTTAAAAACAAATTTAATGTTGTAGAATGTCATAAATCAGAAAAATCGGTAGCCATGTTTGTAACCATAGCAACTTAAGTTCCAACACAGTCTTTGGATTTGTTGTTCCAGCAAACAGCATTAGAGAAATAACGGTACTTGTGTTCAAATTTCGTCCAATGAAACGGTCGGTTGCTGGCAAAACGACGCATAAACACTGAGCATCAATTAGTCTTTCAGACGTGATTCGAATATTTCTCCAGGCAGTAACCACGTTCCAGGGCCAGACTGGACATATTGATCCATCTTGTCTTTACAGTTACCAAACCACGACAAGAAATATCGCCAAACAAAAAAAAAAATCTGTAAAATACGACTCTGGTGATTTTAGTTTCCTTTAAAAATCAATTATTACGTATTTATTATTACGTCATCCTTTTATTTATTGGTATATTAGGAATTATTTGCCTTAAATATCCAAGATTTGGTAGTTTATCTGCCATAAATATGCTCTTAATGCGTAAAGTAAAATTTCCAAAATTAAAGAAATTTAAAATTCGAAAATTAAGGGAATTTTTCAAAAAATAAGGAAAAAATTAAGGGAAATTTTCTTAATTTTCTGAAAATTCCCTTAATTTCCCTTAATTTTCGAATTTTAAATTCCCTTAATTTAAAATTCGAAAATTAAGGGAATTTTCAGAAAATTAAGTGAATTTAAAATTTGAAAATTAATGAAAAAATTAAGTGGATTAAGTGGAAATTAAGGGAATTTAAAGGAAAATAAAAGAATAATATAGGGATAGAAAGGTAAAAATTGATCTAGAGACTAGTTATCGAGTTCCGAGGCTGCCTTACCCATTAAGAAAATTAATTATCGGGCCAATCAGTTATAAATTCGTTTAATTTGGAAACCGGAGAGATATTTTTCGTATGTCCATAACAATTTTATTAAGCCTGTGCGGTTATCTTCCTAAACAGATCAAAGAGGACCACACCTAGAGTGGAAGAGGGTTTATTAGCGCATCTCTCTAATAACCTCACCCTTACTTGTAATTAGTACATACAAATTCCTATCAATTAGTGATTAATTACTCTTTAATTAAAGTGGCAATTATTTTTCGCTCAATTCCTAATAAAGTGCCCTCCATCTCTTCTAAAAAGATTTTTCTTGTAATTCCTCTAGGATTATCAAAGTAAATATATTAAGATCCTTAATGGAGATGTCCATAGACTGATATTCGTCCGGACGATATTATTAAGAGTAAATGAACCAAACTTTATGGCAAACTTCTCTTTTCTAACAACTGTAATTATCCGTTTTGATCTAAACTTCTTTATCGAACTTAATTTTCCATTCATTACTAGTTTGTTCCATGATTTGAAAGGATAATGACGAGAATTAAAATGATAAAGATTGCTTTTTAAAACGTCAATTGTTACTGTATTCGAAACCGCTAGCGCTTATGGTGAAAGAACCAAAACCGGAACGATGCCCTCAGGTTAAAAATTTCGACGAGTTTTTTTTTTTTTTTTTTTCTTTTTTTTTTTCTTTTGAGAAATTCATCAAATCGAGCGTTCCTTTTTTTTTTTTTTTTTCTTCTTTTTTCCTCCGATGGCCGTTTCCCCTTAAAGAATTTGTGTCTCTCTCCCTCTTTTCTCTCTGTCTTTCTCCCTCACTCTTCGACTTAGCACTCGGAAGAAGCAGAATTAGGTCGCGCTACTAAGGGACTATGTAGGTCCTGGTAGAGGCCATTCCGGGTGCTCTATCGGTCAACAGGAACAAATATCCCAAACAATGAGGTACAATAGGGAAACGTACGTGGGCCTCTTAATACGCTAGGATAAGTTTGAATGATGAAGAAACTCCATGTTTTCGCCTAAATACCTCCATTGCTTGCCACTAACTTCCTTCTTTTCCTATTTAGGATCCATTTAATTTTCTAGGTGCCCATTGAACAATTTATTAGTCTTCTTAAAAATCCATTAAAGTGAGTTTGAGAAACATAACTGAGCTAATATTATTTGGACACGGTGTAAACATTGGTTTGGTGTGTAAACTGCGTATTACCAAGAATCATTATCGAGAGAATAATGTATAAAAAAATAACAATTCATGGTATAAATATTAAACATATTATATATTTAGGAATAACCTGTTTAGACCGCACTTACGCAATCACGTAGCTAGATTTTCGTATAAGTTACGGACAGCCGATTTATTTTAGTTACTTCATTTTATAATTATTTATAGGCACATGTATGCGTATACCCAGTAGTTGCATGAATCTTGTAAGTCTAAAGCATATTAATATAAAAATTCTCATATTGATAAGGTTAGAGTGGGAGAACAGGAGGATCTTTCAAGTGTTCTCATATCTTCGATTCCTGTTTGGAAAATAATTCATGCAATATGAAGTGTATTCTACCTTCTATCTTAAGGCCTGTTAATTGTGTTTATAAAATTCCTTGTATTTATGCCCTAAGGATATAAAATTATCATAAAGTATGTATATAGGCTATTCACCAGTCAGAACATGAATGCTCAAGTTTTGAGAGACTAATGAGGAGAGAAGATTCCTTGGATTTATTCTCTAGTATCAGCATGAATGATCTTATATGTATATATTCACTAGTGTGAACGTGAATTTTCTTGGATAAAAACTAAAATAAAACCGCCATAATAATTTGAAGGAGGCGCTAAAAAGCTACAAATTTATTCAAGAAAAATCATTTATAGAATTTCGACACACCACACCCCTTGGCACATTTGGAAGACATTCGCAATCTGCCTAAATGTCTGTTGCCAGACTATCTATATACGTGACGTAGGCTATGTTGAAGTGAAAACACATCAACCAGCCGTGAATGACAAAAGAGAAAAAGCTTTTTTTTTCTTTTTTCTTTCGGCATATATTCAATATAATTCGAGAAAGTAATGGCTTTTTTTAGAGTAATGGTTTACGCGAAATAATGGCGCAATAGTAAATCTTGGAATGGACAGAAATCAAAGGCATTCCGCTCTTATATCGATTTGTATGTAAAAATATCCTGTTTTACCTTTGCATTTTTATCTTTGCAGGTAGAAAATGGTCTATGATGCTTTGTAAAAGGTTTGAAAATAAAAATTAAATGCTTAAACATATGTTTTGTCTTCACTTCATTGTTTATTATGGATTTCCATAAAGTCCATCGATTATCTTTAACACAGTTTGTTAATGTCGTGTCAAAAATATAAATAAACTAAAAAAAAACCCATAAAGACATGAAAAGGAGCAAAAGTCGGGATTAAGGAAACTAAAACCATAAATAAAGAAACTTCTTGTATGTTACTCCACAGCGTTTACGTGGATACAAAAGAGATAATGATTACAAAAGCCGAAAATCTTCTGACGAAGTGTAGACATCTGGGTCATCAGCATCCAAGTGAATCTTGGTAAATTAATTAGTCCCGATGGATGAGAAACCATGCGAATCGCGCATAAAATACTTTAGAAAAGTGCTCCATTCAGTTTGTTCACTTTAAACTCCCATCGTGATGATTTCGGAAACAAACTCACTCCAACTGGTATGAAATCTGTATACATGCATGCAGATTTTTTGTACAGAATTATGAAACTAAAATAATAATTGCAACAAATTTACTAACTTAAACATAGTAAACTTATGACCTAAGGGACAGCCCGGAGCTAAATCGTGTAATATCGCTTTGTTTCTACTCCAGAGAATATGTATTGGAAATATTGTCCACTAAGTAATTTTTAATTGATTAAAAAATCAGGTCTATCAAATACCATTTATTTTTACAAAAGATTTATGCCGCATATATTTAGGCTAATTGAACGCCATAGGTATTGTGGTAGGCCAAAGTAGCCTAGAGACACATTACTCATGTTGTCTAAAAGCTAAACAGAACATTTTTTATCGATGTTACGCATGTTTTGTAACCGAGAATTGCGCGTTATCTTAGAAAAATTTTAAGAATTGTGCCTAAAACAGTTTAACAGTATCGCGAAATTTTACCTCAGCCATTTGTAAACCGTTATAAAAGCCTCGAAAGTTAAAAAACAAAAATAATATTTGGTGGACATATTTATGTGTTGATATACCATCGTTTTTCATAGAAAATCGCGTGAAAAATAAATACAATCATTGAAAATTTTCATTCTAAAATTTTGAATGATTTTAACTCTATCTTTAATTAAAGCTGTTAAAAATTAATATTTATTAATTGATATAAAAGTGATTAATTACGAGGACAAATTTACTACTAAAATATATATTAAAAAATATAAATTATATCAAAATATCACACTGAAAATCTAAACCTACAGGTAATGGCTTTATTTCTTACAGGCATTACAATCCTCCTAGGTCTATGAATATTTTAAATTTTATCAAGAAAAATATCCTTTGGAAAGTTTGAACTTTAAACTCTGACCGGCTGTCACGAATGGAAACAAATTTTGTACAGAAGAACAAAAAAAAAAAAAAAAAAAAAACATTTACATACAAAATTCAGGAAGATAAATAATTTTGCAATTTAATTATTATTATTTTTTTTTCTACACAGGACTTGTACAACACCGTTGATGAAGATTTATCTTATTTCCTAAATATATATAGTATATATATATAATTTTTTTTTGTATAATTTTATATACATATATAAGTAGGAATTAACATATTATTTTACATTTATATATAGGCCTATCAAGGCTTATATATAAATAAATATATATGTACATATATATGTATTTATATATATTACTGAAGAACGTATACTCAAGAATTATACATAGAAAGTTTTTTCTTGTAGACAATATTTTGACAAAATACAATTTCTACGCATATTGCACAGATTTTGTAGCATTTTACACAACATACTTCCGAATATACGTACAGACACACCTATGTAAATAATGTGTATGTACATATATTATACATATATTTATATATAGAGAGGAACACGAATTATTAAATAAAAAGTAACAAAATATTAATCATTGACTACATTTGCATAATCATTATTTTTTAAGGCTATTATATATATAATTATTCATTTTTTTAAATTTTGTCGTTGAGCTATATCGATATAGGACCTATGTACAGGCCTACATGTTGTGGTGTGAGCCGAATTTTTTTTCCTATCCATTAACTTATCACATAGAGTCCCATTTAAGGGGCTGTTAAATAGCTCAAACCGTTCATAAATTATATAAAATTACTCATAAATTAATTATTAATTTATAAAATAACAATAATAAGTGATAAGTTGGCTGGCTGCAGAAGATCAGCCTTTGAAACAATATTATTATTATTTTTCTCTTCAGATTTTGTTCTAAAATGGCTGTGGTTTTCGTTTATGGTTTCACAGAAATATATTCTATTTTACAATAAAAATAGAACTTTTTTTTGTTTTAAAGAGTTTTCTGTTAAAAATTTGGAAGCGATCGAACGAAAATTAAATGGAGTTTAAGAAGAGATAGATATATTCTGGTACACTTCAGATTCCTTGAGAGAAAAAGTAGGTAAACAAAAGCGGACCAGTCATTGACCTGTATCTACAATATCTGGTGGTACAAGTTGCAACGGGCAGAGAACTACACTACACCCTGTACATCTGTCCAAATGACAGTTCAATGATATAAAAACTGGTTTATTCCGTTTGATGCTTTAGGGGGTTAAATGCTTAAAGCGCTGGCACTCGATGTAAGGGCCTCAATAGAAGGTGTGAGCAGAATATAAAGAAAACCGAATCTTCCCGCGTGGGATAACTGGATAGACGATAATCCTGGCCAAAGCCTAAGCATAGATTAACCCATTACACCACGGCAATTATGGGCATATGGAAAGAAGCGCCTGAACTTCTGATTTACCTTAGAATAGCCTTAAACGTGTCCATCTGTATCGACACTTTGCATAGGCTAGAAGAAATCTAACAGTTTGATCGTACTCCACATTAAAACCAGACTATCTAAATTTTAAAGAAAAAAGAAATGGTGGCCAGATGATCGATTTTATTATTATTAATGTAGCGCAACCAGTTTTTTTCTGTTAATCATTGATTATTTTAAGTTTTTAAAACTGGAAGAGCCTTGGAAAAGTGGAAAAATAATTATTAAAAAGCCGAATCTTCTGTTACAATTGGTTAAACGGGCAGGGGATACAAATGGTTTTATTGGTTGACCCGTGTTTAGGAAAAATCGATTTGGGGGATGACGCAGGCGCGAAAGGTCGAAGGTAGTCGAGAAAGAAAAACGATTTTATTCCGTACATCTGTCTGTTGTAGGCCGATTTGTGCAAATCCTTGAAACGACGACATTTCGTGATGTTGACGACCTTAAACCGAGGACGTGTCAAATATAATTGATCTGATTAATTTCGCCAAGAAATATCGGAGATAAATTCTTAAGAAATTAAGAATCTGACTTAATTTCTCTGGGGATGCCTCTTACCTCCAGACGAGAATGCACCTGTCCTTTTTTTTTTTTTTAACCATGACAACGTCATATCTGCAATCATCTAAGAGAGTGTTGGGCCCGTTATCTATGGCAGCGCGCTCGTCTCTCGGCCAATTCTGCTAATGAAGGAGATACTAGTGAATAATGAATGAAAAATGCGTCATTCGTTTCGCTTTAAATCTTCCGCAGTATCATCATTTAGCTTAATGTTGGGACTCTCTAAAATTTTCATAATTATGACGCCCGTACCTTCTTCCATCGAAACAAAATGACGACTTTTTTTTTGCATAACCGATCGATTTATTATTAAATTTATTCTTAACCGGTATAAGTAGAATCAAAGCAAACTTTCCTTGTTGCTAGGCAGATTTCGGCAGAGATAATTTTTTCTTACACAACCTAGTAAAGCTTGGCAGAAATTTTATAAACAGAAAAAAGTCGTGACCAGAACTTTATGCAAGAAAAATTTATTTTATTAAATTTCGAATAACTTTAAATTATTTTTTGAAGATAAAAAGATTCGATAGACTCTTAAAATCTACCCCCAAAATTTTTTTTATTAATTACTACTACTGTTTTAGATAAACTTTATAATTTTAAACTATCGCGACTACTAGGAGAGTTCGGCCATCCTACCACATTCGGATCGATTAAATAATTAAAATCGATTTTTTAATTATCTAATCGATTAATCGACGTCACTATTCTTCGTTATCTTAGGCCGTGTCTCACGTGCAAGCGATGTGATACTACAAGCGACATAAAACTAATCAACGACGCGTCCAACGCGTATAATGTAGCGCCGCGTAGCATCGCCTGCTGAATACATACAAGCTGCATCGGAAGGCAGTATTAAGTCTATGGGATCCCACAGTAATCCTATAGTAATAAGATTACTATAAGATACCATAGACTTAATACTTGTCAAATATAGTTATAGTTTGTTTTCTGAAGCGACAGAAGTGAATTATCGTGGCTATCTAGTTCGATTCAGAGGTTCTAATAAGCGAAATTTATAAAAAACAAAACCTGTACTGTATTATGGAAAATAAGAGTTAAAATGACCATAATCAGCATTTAGCAGATAAATGGTGGGACGATATTTCATTATAGAGCACTTTTCATGAGAGAGACTGTCGCTCATAGCGTAGCATTGCATCATACAGAGTCGCGTCGCGTCGCTGGTACGACGCGACACGGCCTTACAGAAAATTTCGATAGCCTGGTTTTAAGGCAGCGCCATATCGTTTCAAGAAGAGGAAAAATTATTTAAAATTTTCATATCTCATTAACATAAAATATTTTATTAGAGACTAGCATATATATATAGATATATATATACATATATATCCTACAGTTACTTAGAACGATGGGCATCTTTGTACTATTTATAACTGCAAAAATTGCGAAAGTGATTATAAGTTTTTATATTTATCTCGTTTCGTATATATATATATATATGTATATATAAATTAAAAAACAATTTAGGATATTAATTATTATATATTAGCCTGGTTTTAAAGCAGCTCCATATCGTTTCGAGAAAGAGGAAAAATTATTTAAAATTTTCATATCTCATTAACATAAAATATTTTATTAGAGACTAGCATATATATATAGATATATATATACATATATATCCTACAGTTACTTAGAACGATGGGCATCTTTGTACTATTTATAACTGCAAAAATTGCGAAAGTGATTATAAGTTTTTATATTTATCTCGTTTCGTATATATATATATATATGTATATCACGTGGCAGAAACACACCCGGTTGCACTCATCCTCCCGAAGAACCCGAAAAATTGAGAAGTGTATATTTACAGTACAACCACCGGTTAACAATGGTTTCTGTGGGTTTTTGCCCTTCTTAAACTGCGGTATGTCTCTTCATGTGTAGAGACAAGTGATCGGAACGTGAAAAGGCCCTTTCGCACAGCCTGCACTGAAAGGGTCTATCTCCCGTATGCTTGCGAAAATGTCGAGTTAGTTCGTCAGATCGAGCGAATTTCCAACCGCATCCTTTCCACGTGCACTGATAAGGCTTTTCACCCGTGTGGGTCCTCAGGTGCGCCTTCAGGTGAGAGCTCTTGGTATAAGTTTTGGTGCAACCTGGATGAGAACAGACGTGTGTTGTTATCTTCTTACGACCGAAATTTCTTCTTCCTCGCTTGGGTTTAGGCGATGTCTGAGGAACGATATTAGGATCTGGCATACCTTGATAGTTCGTCGGAGGATTGTAGGGTGGTCTAACGTTAGCCGCACCCGACAGCAGATCGGCTAAGTGAGGAGACGAAGGTGGAGTGACCATTCTCAAGTGATTCTGTTGACCCACTGGCTGATATTGAGGCGGTGCCGATATTAGATGGTTAGCACCGTACGAGTCTGCCATGTTGGTGGTTGCCGTTTTGTGGCACAGTTGCTGTACCGTACGATCGGGTGAAGCCGGTGGCGACATTTGACTCGAAGCTATGGTCTGAGGTTGGTAGTTGGTCCAACAGCCTGATGTGGCGAATTGCGGAACCATACAACTCTGATACCTGTCCGGTTGGTTCTCGGTCTTCAACGAGGTACCGGATGTGATAGTTATACCACAGTGATTTACTTCGGATTTTGGCGGTTGAGGAGGCATTATACCATTTCCATAGTTACCAATATCGTGAACATAGACATTACCTGTAGGAGTAGGTGTGTTTGATGTTAGCATGAAATCCAATTCTAAGGCTAGATCCTCGTACCTTGCCGTTTGCTCCTGGGACCCGTGACTTGTCTGACTTGGTTGCAGAATACGTCGAGTCAGCGGAGACGAATTGTCTGTCGAAGTGTTTCCTTTAATTGGATGTTCGTGAGGGTGGATATCTCCCAACAGCACACTTTCGATATCTTGCCACATCTGCCAAAGATAACAGATTTTTAAAAATCCGCATAAAAATTTTTGCTTTCTTAAATCATAAAAAAATGATTAATTTTCCAAAAATTTCATTTATTAGAAATGGTTAAACTGGTTTATTTTATTGTTTAAATTCTCGTTAACCTTATACATGTGTCATTCGATTATCATATATTGCCGGCGGCCATTTTGATTTGCAATTACAGTAATTAAAGATGTCCATCGAAAGATAAACCGTCGGGTTGGTTTTCCGTTTAAAAATTATAAAATGGTACACTTCTCGATTTAAGATATGGCGTATACTCATGGCAGAAGTAGGTCTCCGCACGAATAATGAATAATAAAAGAAGAAATATTGCATTAAAAATTAAAACCGTAAAAGGATTTACAGTCTTTGGTTATAGACGTAACTATGCACTTTTGGTATTAAATCTGATGTAGTTTGGTTACTCCTAATTTCGGATTGATAATCCCGCGTACCGTCGTTAAATTTATCACCGATTTAATATCCGAACGTTACATAAATGGCATAAAAAACCGTACATCCTGTCCAAACTTACACGCATTAAAAGAGCTCGGAACAAAAAAAAAGATGTAAAGAAAAATGTTTTGTTGACTCGATGGCCAAACAATGCAATAAACCCTTCAGTATTTATCCTTAATCCCAGATGGCAGACACACCCAACGTGTTTATTTATTAATCAGTCGTAGTGCAGCACCATACTCTTCTTTTGTATGTGATGCTGGAACAATGCACGTTCCTTTCTAAAGGAAAAAAAGAGGATTTACAAAAAAAGAGCGGTCTTAGAAGGATATTTTCGGACTCTATTTTCTTTTTAAACTTGGCTGCAAAGCTAACCGAATCGGATTTTTTATTATGGACTTACCATTTTACATAATTTGACCCGGCTTCTCACCATTAAAAGTATGGATAGGATGGCAGAAATGCGCCGATTTTTGCGTACGTAATGGGCCGTTTTAAGGGAGAAATGTGTTAAAAATGTGACTATTAGCAGCTAGTTTGGACTAGGAAAGCGGTCAACGGACCACTTCCTTATTCGGAGTAGACTACATGTTGTCATTTTACATAATAACTCTAGTTTAGTTGGAAATTAGAGATTATCTCCGTCCCCTTTTGTTAAAACTACTACAATTTACTGACAAGGAAAAAAGCATAAAAAAAGGAAAACTTTCCATCATTTTGTAATTTAGAAGCATTTCCGCTTTTGTGTAAGTAGCCGGCCATGAGGACTTACTTCTATTAACGATTTTCGTCCGTCTAAAAGTGGTCTGCAGAGCAATTTTCTTACATACACCCTCGTAAAACGTCCTTGTATTATCAACGTGTGAGTTTATATATAACTTATAATGTATAGGAGACCGGTCTAGTCAGATCCAACTACACAAAATAAATATCTTATGTTTAGCGATATAGATCGCTATACATTCGCTATACGTGTTTAGAATAACCTAACCAACTCGGGTCAGCAAGCACGCTTCCAAAGAATTTCCTCTTCTTTTTTTTCCTTTAATAAGTAAGGACGAAGAAGGCAATTAAATACTCTACGCATTTGACATTGAGAAACTCGCTATTCCTGTGAGATCCTAACTCTGACTAGAAACTTTCGGGAGGGGGGCGAATACCCAGTTGTTCTTCTGCCTACACGATATTCCACTTACGTTTTTTTCATTTTTTTACTCTTTAAATAGGATTTAGTCTCTTCGACAGGACACTTTCTTTACCCTCCTGCTACCTGTCTTCGTATTCTCCAAAACGAAGGAAAAAAGAGCGGAATTTAATTGATAAGTGCAAAGAAAGATTAGGCAAACAATCCTTTATCGCCTCCGAAAGTATCAAACTTTGTTACTGATGTTTAGGTGCATTTGGATAGTTTTGGAACAGAATGGCTAATCGCGCGTAAAAGCTTTAGGCTATGTTGGCTTCGCGTCACAACGAATATTCTGATTGTTCCGTAATTTTGATGGATATGGTCCTTTATAATTAAGGTAATAACAGGTTACGGAGTATTGTTCGGCAAACTACTTTTGCAATTGATAGTTTGAAGTAAAATATTTCTTAACCAAAATAGAACTTGAAATGTGGACGTTCGCCTATCTGAAAACAGATTTTTTTTGCCGCGATTCAAGATTTTTTTTATTCTGCACACAGGATAATCTAAGGAATAAAATATCGGTTTACAAACGTAGCGACAACTAAAGGAAGGATGAAGCATTTTTTTTTTTTCCATTATTGTATTTTCTGCATCGAAAACACGTAAAAAGGAGAGGAAATGAATTCTTTATCTATTTTGGAAGGTCGGAATTTTTATTAAGCGTTTCCTTTTCCTCTACATCGCCATTCGAACGTTATTTACTGAACATTGTTTGCTTATGTGATTGGTCAATTTTAACTGATAGAAATATTAAAACTTGCATCGATAGAACACTTTAATTTATTATACCTGTCGATAGAGCCAATCCTGATAACTCTGTTTTAAGAATATATTTTGGCAAATTTTAGTGATAAACTAAAAAATTGTGAAGTGATATCTCATCTACACGTTGGTTGGATGGATGAATAGGATTCTACTTTGACTGGGTCGCGTTTTAGCGCGCCTTAATGCCAATCGTTTTCTTCGTGTTCTATAAAGTAGACATTAATATGCATGCGAATGATATTAGCATCTACTTCATTCATAAGAAAGATATTATATAATCTTATTATGGTAAAATAGTAGATTACCTGCTAGTGGAAGACGTGCTGCGCGCATGCAGTAGCGCGGCATCATCAAGCAGGCTTTTTTAATGAATATACATCGACTAACACGAATCTTTAAATGTTATTCGATCTCTACATCGCATTCCTGGGAAAGCATATATATATTCATTAATAAAAAAGTCTGCTATACAGATGACGCCGCGCTGCCGGATGCGATGCGGCACGTCTTTCACCAGCATGTAAATCTACCATTTAACCATTATTATCGTATAATATCATTTAACATGTGCGCGCGGCGTAGCGAAAACGCGAGGCAGTCAAAGTAAAATCTTACCAATAGATGGATTGGCATAAAAAGTCCAAAGCGTAATTAAGCGCGATCCGGTATTTATTTGATCGTTTAGTCTAGCGGGGCTCCTTCATCGGAAGTATCACGTCAAACACTTCGTATTTCCCACCGGCGTGGACGTGTGGTTGAACTAATAATGGGCACTCGTGCCGGTCACGTGACCCCGACAGGGATACAACAATTCGCGCGTGGAGTTCTTTTGTCGATGGATAGCACGCGTGACCGATACAACCATTCGACCGTGGAATATGATACGAAGAGATCTCCAGACAACTTAATCCAAATTATTGTAGATGAGCTGGAAAGGCCAATTTCGTTTTTATTTTCATTTAGAAATTTTCATATCGGATCTGAGAAAATACACAATTAAATAGTTGGACTCTCGATGTTTGAGTCACTCAAATATTTATCTAGTTCTTAATAAAAAAAAAAAAAAAAAACTAAAATCTACAACAATTGTTAAGTATTTTTACACCTTGTTAGGCTAGTTTGTTAGGCGAATCCTTAAAATTTTTAAGAGATTAAAACATTCCTAGCAACTTAGATAACAGGACTTTCGGCTATTTAAATTGGATAGAAGGAAACGGTTTAAAAATTCTTCCCATTGTATGGACTGGGGCGTATTTTTTTGGCTTAAGGAAGGAAAAATTAGACATTTCTATTTTTACAAAAATTAAAATAAAATAACCTATAACCATGCACCGAACAGAGCGGTGACTACTTTTGGGCATGACCAATTTATGCCAAACCATCTTTAAATCCATGCTAAACACACTATAATCATGAAGAGGACGAAGTTTCTTGCTTCAGTAACAGTAGGCATGGTGGTTTGAATGCTCAAATAGATAAAAAATGTTGTAGAGTGGACGGTAGCAGCGCGCTCATTTCTCGATTCTCAACTTAGAAAAACTCTATAGGGAATGTTTCAGTTTTTTATTCGTGAGAGATTATTAAACTGTTTAAACAAGGAATAGGCCCTGTTTGTTCTCATGTAACTTTTAAAAATTCGCATAATTTATTGGCTACAAAGCCGGGCATCACGCAATGCGGCTGTCTAGCTCGATTCTTATTGGACAATCGGAAGCCAAGCAAACACCTCGTTTCCAATATTCAATTTTCCTACCACCGATTTTTTTTCCGCTACCGAATTTTTAAAAAAATTTTCCGACTTTCTGATAACCCACCAATAGATCGGAAATTGGTCTTAAAGGTGATTTAGATTACAAACTTTAATTTAAGCCAAATTCCGGTTCTTAATCACAATTAATCGGATTTTTTCCCCATAACGTTAAGCATTTCTTAATTGTCTAACATAATTATCCATAAATTGATATTTTTGTCTAAAAATTTGAATGTTTGGCATGAATTTTCCCAGCAATTTCTGGAAATTTGGTAAATTACGTAAGGTGAAATTGTGGGACCATGAATTATTGAGATCGGAATTAATAGAAAAAAAAATTGCATTAAAGCAAAAAACTCTTGCAGGAATTTTAAAAATTCGATTTATAAGAGATGAATTTTCCCAGCAATTTCTGGAAATTTGTTAAATTACGTAAGGTGAAATTGCGGGCCCATGAATTATTGAGATCGGAATTAATAGAAAAAAAATTGCATTAAAGCAAAAAACTCTTGCAGGAATTTTAAAAATTCGATTTATAAGAAAAATGATCAAAATGAGAGCAAGTTAAACCGATCAAATCCAAGAATTTTTTCATGTTTTTCATGCGAACACCTCATCTGCCATAAAATTTCAAGCGGTTTAATTGCAAATTGTTAGATGGCGGCCGGCATTTTTATGCAGAAACAAGCGGGCCAATATTCGTTTATCCGGCCTATACAGCAGCCGGACGAATGAAAGGCCAAACTCGATAAATCGGGATAAAAATAAGAAAGAAAAGTACTCACATCGTGGAAATCCGCCATTTCTGTTGTCATGACCGAAATCCTTGGCGATTCTGGATTTATGGGATGATTTAGTATTGGTCCTGACGGTGAATTCGACATAGATAACACCGTCGAACCCACACAGTCCTTCTTTTATTTTTATTATTAATTTTTTCTTTAGTCCTACGTAGGTCGAGTTAAGTAAACACACAGAAGAGTCCCAGATTGACCCGCTGTATCTGTCCGCTTCCGTCCTCTCTCACCTGTACACTGTGAGTAGTTTAGGCAGCAGATCCGCTTTCATTGGTGTGTTCCACATATTCCGCCACCTGCCGGACGCGCGCGCAGTTGCGTTAAAGGTAAGACTGCCAATCACCACTCGCTATGTCGGCAAAGGAGTAAGTTCCACAAAGGAATTAGCACACGTAGGAAAGTCCAGTGTTCCGATAACCTATCGTTTCACCTCCGATCGGAATCCGAGGTGTAACAGAGAAGAAAAAAGTCAGAAAACAAAACAAAAAAACTCGATTCCCTATCGTACTCTAATTGTTTAGCTTTTTTTGCTGAAAATTCTCGACTACAAGTATCTGAACTAGGTCTCTACTAATTTTTAATAAATGGGATAACTCGCGCTACTAAATCCACATTAACCAGTATTTTTTAGGGGCTAAAAAGCGTACAAAATTTAATTATTCTTCATCAGCACTAGTTCACAGGCTTTCCGCGTTTATATCTCCATATTCTCCAACCGGAAAAGTTTTAATAAACAAAATAGAAAGTTTATTTAATTAAAATGCCCCCAAACTGTAAAATAAATACATATTTTTACTTCTAAACTGCATACGTTTTAATAAATTTATACTTAGGATTTATCGTAAAATCTACCCCTATTTTACCAAACAGGATGTGTTATATAGTAGTTACAGTCATCAGAGCGCAATGCCTGTGCATCCTCCTTTTCAGTGTTTTCCACTTTCACTTTTCACCAATGGTAGAATTTTAAAAGGAGCCGATGATAACAATACTTTTAGGTTATTTTATGACCTATATAATTATCTACACACGATACCGTGTAAGCTGCGTAGTTCTGTTACTGCCATACAATAGTTCCTCCAGTATAAACTAGCGCAATTTACCATAAAACATTCCAGATGATCCCTAAATATATTTTTTCTTTACGTTGCCTAACAGTTGCAAACTGAATAAACCAACCTTTCGGCATTAATGGCCCCTAGCGCGCAGTACGTAGCGCAATTTTTGAAAACGACCTTGAAGTACGCACACACAGATAATATATATATCTATATATAGAATCACTACCTAGGTGGCTTGGCAACAAAGACAGAGATAGGGGATCGAATCGAATAGGAAATCCCTTTCTTAAATACCAGATTGCAAGAAGATACGATGTGTGTATTGAGACACACCCCGCTTAATCTTCCATTGATTTAAAAAAACTAGACTCCTTCGATAATCCGAGTAGATTCGACCACAAATAGCGAATTTCCGAGTAGAAAAAAAAAATTTTGGTCATTTCTAAAATGTTCTAAATTTTGCTCTGTGAGGATAGATGGACTTTAAGTTTATTTTGTATGCACTTATTACAACGATAACCATGTAGTCATCGAATCAGAGGTTTATAATGGTTTTAATAAGGAAAATAAAGGGTTAAAAATTGTGTCAGTCTAATTTTCTTATAATTGGATCTGTACAGAAATTTTCAGAATTCGACTGGCATATGATGTTCATCTTAGGATGAACTGCTTTAGACTGGCATAGGATGTTCATCTTATGATGAACTGCTTTATTCTGGCATAGGATGTTCATCTTAGATGAACTGCTTTAGACTGGCATAAGATGTTCATCTTAGGATGAACTGCTTTAGACTGGCATAGGATGTTCATTTTAGAATGAACTATTTTAGACTGACAAATGATATTCATCTTATGATGAACTGCCTTTGATTGGCATATGATGTTCATCTTAGGACGAACTGGTTTCGACTGATATAGGATATTCATAAGATAATTTTCCATTATTCCTCCTGTAATAATTTAAAGAACAACTTTGTTTTTTTATCTTATTAAATGTTGGAGCCAGTGACTAAGCGGCGATTATTCTTAACTGGACTAGTTTTATCCTTATAATTCTAACCTCTGCTGTTTTAATAAACGTGTCTGTTACGTTTAATCGGAGCGCGTGTAGAAATTTAATTCACGCAAATTTAATTAACTTCTTACCTTCGACCGTAATTATTAATTCTTTGTTTTAAATTCGAATTCATAATTATTTTTTAATAATACGTTGTAATCGGTCAACGTCTGCGTCGATACACATAAAATGGGAAAAATTCGCAGTTAAACCGACATAAAAAACGGAAAACAAGTTCGAGCTCCGGATAACAGATATTCCAAACCAAAAAAAAAAAAAAAAACATTATAATTATTGCTAACAGTATTCAATAATACAAAAAAAAAAAAAAAAAAACCCAATCTATCGACTTGTTAATGAGAGTGAAATCATTTACGGCCCGACGATAATTTACAACGTATATATTTACAGAAGGAAAGCATTTTTTATTATAGCTGGGTCTGTAATTTGTTTTACGCGTGAATAACACGCGACGGGGTCACGTATAAAAAGAGAAAAAAAATATCATACATAAATTACCAGCTTGTAGAATAGCTTCAATCGGTCAACGAAAGATATGAGTCAGCCGAGGGTAACAATTATCCGATATTTATCCGAGTGTGGTCCCTAGTGTGTTACTTATTTTGTTTCCGTTTATTTTCGCTTTCACGCGATAGAAAACCGCCGCTAATGAAACTATTAAGGCAACACTGACTTTATCGTGTCGCCCTCTATTGACGACATTTAAAATTACCCCAAAAACCGCCATCGGGCATCGTCATCTTTCTGATATTTAAAACGGTGATAAATGGGTATTTTTTTTAAATAATTAATTTAAAAAGTCGGGTTGGTGATAATTTATCCCAGTTACGGAAAAAAAAAAAATATTTTGAGAGAAATCGAATTTCGATGACGTCAGTAACAAAAAATATTATTTTTTTGCTCTTTTTTTTAAAAGTTTTTTTCGCCTTAAATGGAGCAAACGTGCCATAAGCTAGTCACGCCAATAACCGGACATCCTAAAATACTGGTTATAGCGTAGATTTAGTATTTTCTGATAATATTGATAATAATAATAGAAGGAACAAAAAAAAGAATGTCATGCGATGTGTAATTAAGGACAATCTTGCCTGCAAGGCTCCATTTCTCAATATTTAGATTGAAAAGTTGACCTAAACTCGAAAATCTAAAGCATTGGAAGCTTGGTCTCAGTCTACCTTCCTGTTCGACTTTTATGCGAAAGGTTAACATTATTTGATACCCAGTGGCACCATTAATTTTGGAGAATACCAAGATTAATGGTGTACCATCCATTCAAAAATCCACAAACAGATCTTGGTATTCATCAAGATCCACATTTTTTGTTTTCTTCATGTGGATTGAATGGTGAATATCATCAATCCACATGAAAAAATTAATAATCACCATCAAAATTCCACTAAATGTGGATTTTTGGTGGTGTTCATTATCAAAATTCCACAAGATCTGTTTGTGGAGTTTTGTATCGATTAAATATCGATTTGTGAAAGTCATGGGTGAAAATGTTGCGGTGCAAAATGGTGTGACGTAGATTTCCGACTTTTATCCTTCTCGGAATCGATCTTCTAGCAGAAAATTAATTTAAAGAAACGACTCGATCGAAATCGGTTAATTATCATAATTGTAATTTCTGCTCGATTTTCGTAATTTTTCTGCTTGGAATATGTCAATCGATAGACTGGAGAGAAACTAATTATCTCTTCTGTCTAGGATATTTTTAGGAAGGTTGGGATGCTGGCCTCTTACCTGTTAAGCGGGCTAGCGGAAGGAGAAGGCATCTTTATAGGATGTGGCCGAATCGTGTGGCCAGAATAAAAATTTTTCTCACTCTTCGACCGCATATTACGCACACTTTGCCTCGTTAATAACGCGATCATCCGATCGTAACCCGTAACAATCTCTCGATTTACAAAGAGAATAACGCCTAGCATTACGTCCGCCGCTCACCGGAAGTCATCACCGGCTTCCCGAGTTGGATGACCCTTCGTTTCCGGTCACATGATATCATCGACCTGTGTTTTCCCGTCACTTTTCTCCCCCCATTATTTTATTTTTAAAATATCGTATCGACGTTATTGTTCGAACAATAAAAATTCCCTCGGAAAATATTCCAAATATCAAAAAATACGAATTCAAACTAGAACCTCCTACGTGCGATCGACACTTGACCATTGGTTAAATACAGAACGCACGTGGTTGGTTCGTTACGCGTGATTGGTGCGGAAAACGAAATTCTGCGACACGCGGTCACGCGCCAGGCGGTCTTAAGACGGACTTTTTGCCTTTTGCTATTGGTTAAGATTTTCAGAATAAATTAATGCGGTAATTAAAGTTGGATCACGTGACCCTAATTTTATTGTTAGCGTGCCAAGCGCGCTAACAATAAAAATTGGATAAGTATATATTTATGCGAATTAAAAATGTGTGTACTAATTACGCATTTGGTATTTAGGTATATTTTCTATTTTGGTAGTTAGAAAGAAGGGGGGAAAAAAAGGTCAAGATCACTTTCTGGGCGTATCTGCGACTGAAGCTACAGGTGTAGGGCGTTCTCTCTCTTAACTTCCTGCCAATGTCCAAACTAATAATGAAAGATTACCACCAAGAGTTGCGCATCTGTTATTTAATCACTAGTAAATACGAATGCGCTAAGTCGCATCGATCGTTCCCATTTAGTTATACGCGCTCTATAGAGTCTAATATTTATTTGTATGATTTATAGATGAGGTGGATTGAAAAATCGCGATGTTGGCCACCATCTTCCAGTTTTCGAACAAACGGAAGTGGAGGATCCATTTTGAAAATCTGTCGAGCCGCCACAGTACAAAAATTGTCATCTGCCGGTCCAGGTGTGGCACAGCTAAGCCGCTGACCTTCTACAGCCAGGTACAATTAGTTGGCTGTAGAGATGAGCAAATTAAAGCGACAAATGATGTTAAGGCGGAGGGTGAGGACACGTGTCCCAAAAATGGACCACAAATGAATTTCTAATGATCGTCCAACGGATGCGCATCGCCACCCTATGATTAAACGTAGCACTGGCGGTGGCTATTGTCATCGGTACAGTACTTTCAACTTAGACCTCGTATCTTCCATTTTTTGGGGTGGGTGCAACAGACACTAGGCACGTGTCGTCCATTCTTTTTCAAAATGGATGGAGGCAGATTTGTCAGCGGAGGGGATGTACAGAAGTTGGGCTGTTTTTCGGTCGCACCCATTCTTGTCAGTAATTAGGAGTGAAAGGAAGTGGGGGTGGGTGGGGAAGAAAAGAAGGAAAAAAATCACGACGGAATTGGAGCACAGCCAATGGTGTTCCAGGTGAAGATTGCGTCTGATTGTTCCATTCACAGCGTAATCTCCGAACCTGAGACAAATGTTTCGTAACTGGCTGAAACGTTTGGCTAAGTTGACAACGCCCGCTAATGAGTAATTTTATTCGTTTTTAAACACGATACTTGTTGCCACGGAATGTCGAGAACATTGCCCCGCATCGCATACCAGAACATTCTGCTTGTATGCATTTAAATACCAAAAATTTAGCCAAGAAGTTTCACCACCAATCCTCCAAGAGCTTTCCCTCCAGTTGGCACCTGTGAACAACTACTGCCCACCTACCAAAGGTTATATCAGTCACTGATTGTTTACTGATTGGATCCGCCTTCGAAAACGAATGAATGTAAACAGTTTGCAGAATGTTGCAAAGCTATAATCGAATTTGCATGAGATAGCTGTTGTTTGTTTGAGGAATTGTACTTGCCGTTTAATAACACAATTTTTAGTAGACTCTTTCTAGTAGAGATAAGCGACAAATTAATGTTGCTTTTCTCTACTAGAAAGAGTCTAGGAGAATTAATTGTCGCCATTGACAAATGGGGTCGGAGTTAGAGGCGACTGGGTAGAGGAAAACTCACAGTTTTTAATCTTAAGCTCGCTAGAGACTGTTGCTTCATATCCCAGTAACCATTCAACCCAATTTTCGGATCAAATTGATCATAGACCAGAGACGCAGTCTCTAATGCAATCTCATGTGGTGTCTGGTGTATCCCTCTATAATCTCCAGTCGGTTGGTATATTTTGTCACGCAATCTACGTGACCAAACGACAGACCACACCCACGTCGATTCACTAGAAAACGACCGTCGTCTTCTTATCCTTCTTCTTACTGTTATTATTATTTTTAAAAATCTATCTGATGTATGTATTCTTTCGTTAAGAGAAAATTGAACGTCTCTCGGGACGTTTTACATCATCGTTTTTTTAGAAAATTCTCTTTGGGGGTAACGATGTATCGAAAATATAATCACAGGACGGAAGCAATCACACGTGACGTTATCACGCTTAGCGTGATCAAAGTTTTGTCACGGTGCAGAGATATTCTTATAAGCCGGCAGTCCACTTTTAATAGGTAGTGTTATTGCTTAGAAATTTTCAATTTGCGACCAGCTTTCGTGACTTTTCCTCAATAAAAAATTGTCAAAAGATAAAACGGCATTTTAACTAAATTAGCCAATTTAATATATTAAGCTAAACAGCCGAAACCGGGTTAGAAAAAAATAATTATGTTTCGGTTCCAGGTAGAATATTTGGAGAGAGATTTTTGTTAAATTTTTAGGAGAGCGGCTCTGGTAAAAACCAATTTACTCGTAATCAATTCGGTAAAATCTGTTATGCATAAACCCATTAGTAATGTGGATGAGATGATGGCAGAGAAAATGTAACGTGGTCGTTAAAGATCCCTCGACTATATAATTACAGCCTTCTCTTGGCGTAAATGACTCTAAAACGGTCTTGATACAAGATAATGCTTCGTTGTCTGTTAAAAGTTCGTGTTTCGTGATTTTGCTCCATTAGTCTGTCCGTCTTTCGTTATCTCATTAACCATTTGAATTGAAACAAAATATTACAAAAGTGATAATGACTTTGCTTTCCATGTTAATGAGAAACCAAAGTCGAGAGACCTTAATGAGACGAATTCTCCGTAAAAACCGATACATTTACTCTCTCCATAAATGAATTATGAGACTGATAGATGAAGTAGATATCCAGATAAGTATCCCAAGCTGCTCTATCTCTGCGCTAATTAGTCGAACAGTATCTCAACTCGGCGATAAAGTTAGTCCCAAAAAAATCTGTAGAAGTTTCTCTACCGAGCGAGTATTTTGAGTAGGGATGCTAGGCCGTCTTTTATGGCTTTCTGCAGCTACTTGTATCAATTATTCAAAGACGAAAATTCAAACATAGTTTTAAATATTTATATATTTAGCCGAATGCGGTCAGTCGTCGATTCAGTAAAAGAGAGAGAGAGAGAGAGAATTAAACATCTGTCCCAGATTTGGTGGATTAAGAACGTTAATTGATAAGGCAGTTAAGCCCGGACAGATGGTATACCTGCCAAAATACACAGAAAACCAACCGGTATCATAATTTTTAAACCAAATTAATTATTATAATTTAAAATATTGATTTTTATCCGGCTAATCTTATCAAAAATTTACGTGTAATTAGAACGTTCTCGTTTGCCTACTTACAACTTTCATGTTTAATATATTTTTTTATTTTTTTTACTGAGCAATTATTTAGTCGAGAGTCGTCTTCATCGATGCCAGAACAATAACTTTCGGTGAGGTCTAAATTTCTCTTCCAATTTTTAATTGGTTATGGTCCAAAGCCTGCATTTCTATTGTTCTCTCGTTAGATACGCTCCATTAGTAACCAAATTTCAATAAGGGACCATCCAGCTAGGGGGATACGCTCGGTTTAAGTGGAGGAACCAGTCAGAATCTATAATACCTTCTTTCTAGGTAAAATGAGCGGAAAAAAAAAATACCATAAAATCTAAAAATATTTATCTTTATAACCTTAGATAGTTAAATTTAACGATTTAAAAACATTTCTCGCGTGAAAATTTAAGACCTTGACCGATTTTGGTACAGAGAACCGCCTGCATACCTATTTCGTGTGAACAGTTTACTCGCATAATTATTTTTATTCGATAAACAAAACAAGAGTTATTCGTGTTATCTACCAATATGGCTTCCTACTTTGTTTTGCTTTAAACGACAATCCGACAAGACGGATTTTCTTTTCGTCAATCAGACAAAACGGAAATACAAAAAAATAAAAAAATCTATACAATAAGTAAACACAAACGATAAAAAAAAAAAGTATAAAAGAATTTTCAATTTAATCTACGTTGTACCGGATTTATTTTGGTAAGGCAAACAACTGCTGCGAATTAATCGCCTGTTTTTCAAGCATGTCCGCTATTTTGGTATGATTACATTTGCGCCATTAAAATGTACGTCATCTGAGTCATCTTAATGGCGTGACCTCTTTATTATATTTCATAAAAATCCGTGGAATAATTCAAAAGCTATTAAAGGGAAACCCCTCGATACGCGACGTTTCGCCATTTTTAAATTGGTTAAAATGACAGCATCGAAAAGAGTGGCATCCCATTCTCCTTTAATGGCAGAACAGCTCAAAAATCAATTAATTAGGTAATTACACAAATATACAGTTACATAAATCCCTTTTATCTCGAAAAATACGCATAACAAATTATCATACACTGACTCGACCCGCAGATACCAACCAGATCATTTTTCCTTATTTTTTCGCATTTAGGCCATTTTTTAATATATTTTAGGATTGTTATCGTTAAATTATTTTTTTCATATTAATAAAGGGAGCATAAAATTAAAAATAAACGAGGCGAGAGAAATTAAAACACTCTCCAGTGTTAAACACAACAAGATACTGTATTGTTTGCTTACGTATCATTTTTAATAAAGATTTAAATTTATACACGTCTTATCTTTTTTTCATATTAATAAAGGGAGCATACAATTAAAAATAAACGAGGCGAGACAAATTAAAACACTCTCCAGTGTTAAACACAACAAGTTACTGTATTGTTTGCTTACGTATCATTTTTAATAAAGATTTAAATTTATACACGTCTTATAGGGTAAAACCGGGAGAGATGGCGCACCATTTTTTGTTTACTGATAAAATTATTAATAATAATGATCAAAAACTTTTATCATTTACACGGAACCATATGCAAAAAGTAATGTCAAAAATTAGTTTAAGCAAAATTTTAAAAATATAACAAAATAAACAATATTTAAAAAGTTGAAAAAATCAACATAGATGGTTGTTTTCAACTTTTTAAAAATTGAAATGTTAAATTGACAATGAATGAAATGTTGGATTGAATCCAAATTGAAATTTTGGACTGAATTGAAATTGAAATGCTGAACTGAAAGTTGAAATTGAAAATGTTGAAAAGAAAAATTTTTTTTTTAGATCGAAATGTTGCATTATATTAAATTATTGGGTAAGATGGTATTTTTTTCAAATTTTTTCATTTTGCTTAACTAATTTTTGACAATTACTTTTTGCATATATTTCCATGTAAAAGCTATTTTGAATAATAAAAGTTTTTGATTATGATTATTAATAATTTTATCAGCAAACAAAAAAGAGTTGAGCCATCTCTCCCAGTTTTATTCTAATGCGAATTTTAATTATCTTAGATAAACCACATCACGTTCAAACAAATGAATGTCAGTTACTGCATACCATAATCATTACCAGAATGTCATCTTGGCTCCAGAATGTGAATATACTTAACTGCGCCCTCTCTCCCGCCGCACCATCTCTCCCGACTTTATCCTATAAATATATAATACAGGTGTATAATTTTATATATAACAATATATATAAATGATATACACTATATTATATAATGCTGTAGTTACAACATACTATACACACGTCTGCTTTTGAGAAGACGTATGTATAGTCTGTTGTAACTACTAGTTAATATGTGTATAGTATGTTGCATGCAAACGTCTGCTTTTGACCACATCGTATAGGCCCTATACGATGTGCTCAAAAGCAGACGTGTGTATAGTATGTAGATGGTAAGTTAGTATTCTGATGGTAGTATGGAGATGTTTGCTGTTGTATCCATTTTAAATTGGTTAAAATGACAGCATCGAAAACACGTCTGCTTTTGAGAAGACGTGTGTATAGTCTGTTGTAACTACTAGTTAATATGTGTATAGTATGTTGCATGCAAACGTCTGCTTTTGACCACATCGTATAGGCCCTATACGATGTGCTCAAAAGCAGACGTGTGTATAGTATGTAGATGGTAAGTTAGTATTCTGATGGTAGTATGGAGATGTTTGCTGTTGTATCCATTGTATCACACTATACTATAGGGTAATACAAATGGATACAATAATTTTCAAAGTAGAGATTAAATAGGATACGATGATATCAAATGCACCCATTTTTACTTTACAAATAGAAAAATTTATAATGGAAAATTTCGAAGAATTGATAGAACGACATGGGAAAGTCCTTTGTCTACCTTTACGTGTCTACTTTTTTGTGTATTATTAATTAACACAGAAAACAAAAGTTCGAAATGCTGGTATTAGGGAGCTAAAAAAATCCCTATCATCCGCAGTTCGGGTCTAATATACGTGTGAAACATAATGAATCGAGTTTCGCACAGTTTGAGTAATGTTAATGATGATAAACAAATTTTCCTGCGTGTGTTTTGGATTAATCGACTTTGAGCGGCAGTCGGTACATCGATGCTCATATTTTTAAAAAAAAAAGTATTCTTTTTATTACTATTAATATTTATATAGTGTAAATATACACTTAATTCCTATCACACTGCCGACCGTTGCCTGTGTTTCTACTAGTGTACATAGGTTGGCAATACACGAGAGAATCGAGGAAAAGCCAACGAGCAATTTTCCTAATTGGTTTTCGCTAGAAAAGAGGCAGTGGAAACCATAATCCATACAGATTACCTATTTGATGAAGTTGTGATGACGGAGGGGGGAAGCCAGACACGAGGGCGTCTCATTTAACAAGCACGCATCAGTACATTTCTCGCTGGATAGATGGAACTAGATTATTATAGATCCGAATAGGTTAATGAGAACCGCCATTGTTGTAGCGCCAAACCAGGAAGAATTTTATTCTCCGCGGGTGAGAAATTAGCTCACTAGTCCGTAGTTGGCGTTAAAATTTAAAATGTTTAGAGTGAATTAAATTCGATAGTTGGTTAAACTGTCGAATAAATTCGGCCAGGCCGGGTGGTGGCGCCATCTGTTATCGAAATCGATAATAGTACCCGATAGTGCCACGTTGGATATTTTAAACATTTCACAAACTGGCATGGTTGGATAGAGGAGCGGGATGAAGATGAAAGAGGAGAAGACGAATTTTGCCATCCGAAATAACGTAAAATTCATGGTTAAGAACAAAAATATACCAGTAAATATTTTCGTGTTGGGGTGAGGTATTCGTGAGAGAAGACACAGACCGAGTAAATATCAAACAGATTATCTTAAGTAATCTATATTAACGTAATTGGAAAGCTTTTACAAAGATGAAGATGAAAGAGGAGAAGACGAATTTTGCCATCCGTAATAACGTAAAATTCATGGTTAAGAACAAAAATATACCAATAAATATTTTCGTGTTGGGGTGAGGTATATCGTGAGAGAAGACACAGACCGAATAAATATCAAACAGATTATCTTAAGTAATCTATATTAACGTAATTGGAAAGCTTTTACAAACAACGTACTAAACTTATTTATTGTAGGGTCTATTATTATGAGTCATTGAGGTTTACAATAATCGTTTGTCTGCGGATGAGGTTAAATGTTTGCGAGTAGGCGCCAGCAGACGGTCCGAAAACGTCACCATGCCTGAGGCAGGTGGTTAATTGGCGGATACATAGTGTATTTAAATGTAATAAGAACAAATGGCTAGATGAGGAAGATCTTTATCTTTCTCGCAGTTACACGTAAATCATCTGTTTAACTATGCTTTGATTGTTAGCTAATTATCTGGTGGATAAATCAAACGGCACAAGATACGTGGTGGACGGTTTCAAAATTATCTTTCAGCTAATTAACGCGGCCCAGTTTAAGGTAAAATGGGTTTCAACTGAGGTCGGGATCAAAGGATTGTTCGGACGACATTCAGCTAAGTTCCAATAATCCTAATAGCTTTACTCTATTCCCCAAAAGACCAATATTGTCGAGTGGGTTCCACAGATGGTCTATTACTTTGTGTAGGGAACCCATTTACCAAAGTACCATCCATTCAGTAAATGCCATCGAATTCCAACTGCTTCGACTGTTGAATTATGCACGTCTTGGCAGACTAAAGGTAGAACGAGGCCGGCCGAGTCGATTTTTACTAGCGTATGATAGATTGTTGCCAGTGTCATCCAGAAATTTTTATTCTCCATTTTGCTAACGTCATTTTGTTGGCAAGATTACTCTTCTTTTTTTTGCTGGCATTAACTACTTGGGACTTAATTAAACAGATCCAATAGCGTTAGTGGTTGTGGATGGAACTGCGCTACGACTCGGCATCCTCCGAAAGGATGCGCTAAATTATCCGTTAAATGATAAAGCTGGAGATCGGTCCGTCCGAGATTAGGTGCGCAGAGGCCAAGATCGTGACAGAAAGCGCGTGGCATGTGTCACGCCGATACCCTATCTGTTGTCTACAGTCCCGTCGGCCGGGGGAAGGCAGGTGGATTATAGAGATGGCCGCCCAGATGAGTCATACGGTTGGTTTTTTTTGGTAGGTGGGACAGATAGCGTATTGTTTATAATTTTTTAATTTTGTTTTAATACGTTTTTTGATATATTACGTGTCTATCCAGATAATTCCGACCAGATTTGACTGGTTTAATTACATTTAATTCCCAACACGCTGCAACCACCGTGGTATGCTGAGAGACCATTTGGAGCGGGTTAACCATTTCCATCCATAACCATGTATAACTGGGAAAATATACATAGTTAACCATGTATATTTTCCTAGAATTTACAGAAAGATCTGCCAGATCTAGGATTGCCACCAATGGACCCACAAAAACTTCCAATTAACGCATCACTTTTACAGTTTAAACTCGATAAACGTTTATTTCTCGACAGTTTTTATTGGTCTGTTATATAAAAAAATTGTTAAGATATCCAGTAAAATTTGAAAAGTCAAGATTTAGGTCGTTTACAAGGAAATGTGTAATATAATAACGTGATTACTTACCTGTAAAGCGTTAGCTACAGGTAATTAATAAGTGGTTCGAGCTTGGCCGTTGGTTCACCAGATGGCGTTACCGTTTCGTTTACGTAAGAGTTATGGAGACCGAAAAATTTACAAAATAAGTCGTTTAGCTTTAAAAAGCTATAAAAGAGTCACGAAACGGTCGGTTTTGGAACCGTCTTTAGTTTATTTTTTCCAGATCAGCGTGGGCTTTATGACGGGTCGTCCCTCCCACACGGGGGTGGTCGAAATGATCTTCCTCTGGGTCCTAACCCTTTCTCTCCTATTTATCGCCCCCGTGTTCCTTCGGCTTTTGTCTAAAACACCCTCCAGATAAATGGGATAATATAAAAAAAAGGCAGAGGAAGAGGCGGCAGTTCGTGCCTTGGGAGAGTTTTAAACAAATTTGGTCGGCGTGGGACGAACAGACAGTTAACGCTAGTATTTTTTGACCCCGTCTGAGACATTTCAACGTTTTGTAATTTTTCTACACGATTATTATTACTTTAAATGGTTGGCAGTAGACAAAGTTATATAATAAAGAAGCAGAAGTAAAAAAATCCCGAAATCAGGAATTCCGGACCGATAATCCGCCAGTGCGGACGATGCGGCACAACGTCAGTTTAGTTATATACGGTAAAAAAAAATGCGGAATTAAAGCAAATTTAATTAGCAAACAATGCAGAAGATAATGGTACAAAGTTGACGTCAGAATCGAGTTTACAATTCGTAATCTGCACGAAAATCTAACCGGGGAAAAGAAAAAATTGATTACGCAATTAATCTTATCGTTTGAAATTCTGATGGGAAGAGATTTCATTTATTTTTATCTCGAGTGAGTGATGACGTAATATACCGGCCTTATTTTTCAATTATCCCGTAACCGCACCTAAATCTTTCCAGAGTGATACCGGACATCATCTACTTTCACGTTTTACACCTCTTATCTCAGCCTTTACCTAACTACACTACCAATTCCTTCTTCCATTATCCTCCACTCGACAATTAACACTTACTTATTTTATGGGACGTCTCCCCTATTAACATTTATATACCATATTACAGGCTCAAACATCACCATTCAGGTCGGATCTCTAACGGTTTCAACAATATTCTAACTCCAATCTACGATAAGAGTTAAGAAGGAAGAGGTGGAGTTGGGTCCCCCTTTTTAGTGAAAGAAAGAGTTAGGTCCCCTTTTTTGTCGAAGAAATAACGGCCATTTTCCTTTTGTACTTGGACTGCGTAAAATACTAGTAATAGGGAGAGGAACATCTGCTGCAGAGCGGTAGAAACACGGAAGGCGAAGGGCTCCGTCCGCTCTCATCACACTAATTGGTTTTGAGGCACGACGTAATTTCGCAGTTTTCCTGGTTAATGGAATATCATTAATAGATAATGAGCTAGAGATGCGCTATATACTTAGCCCGCCTGGCTGGTAACCGCCGTCGTTCCATACAAATATTCTTACAAAATGTTTGAAAGTTTCCACCACACTAATGACGAAAAATTTGGATGAAGTTGCGTTGGCATATATTTCCTAATTGTTGTTTTCTCCGTGCGTTATTAACGTCTGGAGGAAAAGACACTTTCATTAATCGGAAACTTTTAATCGATTATTTTGTATCGATATAATTAATTTTTGCACTGATACCCTAGAAAAAAGACGTGGAATATTTGGTGATACGTTGATACGGTTAGAATAGAATTAAAGTTGCATTTTTAACCAATCACCAAAGCCAGCTCCTGAAAAATTAGATTCTTTTTACAAAAAAAAAAAATCTATTAAAAAGTTTTACTAAACTGTCTGGGTTGATAAACAGCGGGCCTATTTAGTTGTTTGTATTCGAGCGATCTACTGTCCGGCACTTAAACTCGGACGGTGCTTTTATGTTCAGATTATAGTTTTGCAGAAGTTAGGAACTCCCACCATGTAAAAAAGGAAATAAGTGGTTCCTCCCCTATGATGGAGACATCATAGAAAGCCATGTTTCCCGCTATTCCTCTCGGTGGGGGGTCGGTTGGTAAGAATACGCCTTTCTTGTAGCGATTCTCTTCCTAGTCATTTCTACAGCTAGAGTGGCATTCAAATGTGATCGGAGTAATGGCAACTCGGACCAGATGCGATCGAAACAGAATGTTTATAAAGTTACCCGTCGCCCATTAATCTTAGCTTTTTAAAATGCATTAAAGAGAAAAGATAAAAATCTTCTCATCCTCCCACGCTTATCTTTTTTGGTCGTTAATTAGTGCCGAGATCATTACGTTTAAAAGGCGTTTTTAGTGATTAATTACCGAATGGAAGAAAACCCGAATAAAGAGAAGAGGTGTAATTAGCGTGTCGTCCGATATCCAGTCCGTTCATTAATTTAAACTGGCCAGTTGGTTTAAGACGAAAATAATTCTTATCGCTTAAGACCATTTAGACAGCGCCCCGTCCTCTTCATTACTTAAACTTTTGTAATGAAATATCAAATAACCCTTTGACTTTTGCACAAAGTTCCAGGCCGTTTATTCATAAAAGAAAAATAGAACTATTCCACAGTAGAAAGTATTCTTTTTTGGGGCCTATTTTCTGCATTAGTATTAAAGTCAGAAAAATACCAAATATTTCTGCGTTTTCTTAAATATTTATGAATATTTACAGTAGAAAGTATTCTTCTTGGAATCTGTTTTCTGCATAATCATGCCAGGAAAATACTAATATTTCTGCGTTTTCTTAAATATTTATGGATATTTACAGTAGAAGGTATTCGTTTTAGGGACTGTTTTCTGCATTACCATTGTTGCCAGAAAAATACCAAATATTTCTGGGTTTTTTTTTAAATATTCTTGGATATTTACAATAGAAAGTATTTTTTTGGGGTCTGTTTTCTACATTTTGGGTTTTCTTAAATATTCTTGGATATTTACAATAGAAAGTATTTTTTTGGGGTCTGTTTTCTACATCATCATGCCAGGAAAATATTGAATATTTCTGCGTTTTCTTAAATATTTATGAAAATTTACAGTGGAAAGTATTTTTGGGGGCCTGTTTATTGCATTACCATCGATGTCAGGAAAATACGAAATATTTCTGCGTTTTCTTAAATATTCATGGATATTAACACGATTATAATGGTCAATGTAGAAGTGTTACGATTCCCAGTTACTTTTGGGAGTTCCAGTACAATTTTAGGCATATTTTACGGACTAGTATAACTTCAGATACACGATATGGACGCATTTAATCTAAAACTGACTTAATGTCTAGGTACAGGGAAGATTAGATAGAAAATAATAATAGAAAAAAATTAACAAAGAGGTTCGGACGTATTCCCCGCCGTCCCAAGGGTGTGTGTGTTCCCTACACGCCGAATGTTTCCTCCACCTCGTAGCCCCTTATCCACTCCAGTACCTGCCTTAACACCTGGATGGAGTACGGTGTAATTAGGAATGGTGAATGCGAGGAGTGGTCCTAGTGGCGCGTGTTGTACAATTGATCTCGGACGAGAACGAATGACTGGTTTATTATCATAATCCTATTGGTCCGAGCTTAGAATAACGAAATGGAATAACATCTGGTGGCCTCCTCCTGTATACAGTTATTAGGAAAATGCCTCATTTCGTGGTCCGTATCGGTGACCAAACTTTAAATTTCTCCTTTAACTGCCTAGCTAAAATGAGTCAAATCAAAGAAAACCCGGATACAAAATCTTTCAAAGGTATAAAACAGTGGTTCTCAACCTTTCCATAAAAGCGACCACCAAACTCAAAATTCAAAAGTTTTGTATGACCAATAAAAATATGCCTTGTATATAAATAGAAAGTCAAATTGTACACGTACCACTAGTCATATCTCGCGTATCATCAGTGGTACACGTACCATAGGTTCAGAACCGCTGGTATAGAGCATCTACTGGGAATTACACTGGAATTGGAATGGCAACAGTTCGCGCTATTACTACTGACTCGGAGGATAGAATGATTTCGATATCCCACCCGCTGTTTCTTAAAAAAAGCTACACTCCCCGACTTAAAAGCAGATAGACGCAGCTTTTTACCGTCCCTGCAGGTGCATTAAGAAAAAAAGACAGCCAGTGACACGCCTGGTCTTATTTTTGGTCTTTTCTTAACGCTGGCGGTCCAAGAACGGTAGTTGCCAAGTTGGTAATCACAGGGTGCCCGTTTAATGCATAGAAATATCTGGTGTGGGTCCTGGTCTCGTCTGCATGACACTGACCCTCTTCCCCCTCGGTGCCTATTAAGCCAGTCCCCCCTAATAACACCTTAACTTATTCCTTATTTAATACGGGACGAATAAAGATGGCCTTTCCGTTTTCACGGGTCAAAGGGTCCGACTTGGAACTTATTGTCATCCAAACTACAGTCGAGAAAATCACTTAATCTATCTAAGTTTTTCTCTCTCTCAGTTAACGCCCTACTCCTATTAGAATTTTCAGGCAAATCGAATTTTAATTAATTCTCCCGGGTCGACTACAAAAATATAGAAGAGTTTAATTCGGTTATACCTGTGGTGCGCCGATCTTTACCCATTTTTTTTGTTTTGGAAAACTTTGGAATTAGTCCAAGGTATATTGATGCCCTTAAAAACACGGTGGATGATGGTATAAATAACTTTGGCTAATTGCCATCTTTCGTCACCGTAGACCTAATTATCCTTAAGCAAGATTTGGCTCGACTCCGATCCAGATGGCCACCCAGGGCATAATTTTATCCTAATTAAATGGCCGAAATCCGGGATTAATAATTCATAAATTTCCTCGGTAACACCGTTAATCTCGGTATGTTAATTTGTTTTTGCAACATGGATTTTTATCCATTGTTAGCGCGCGCGCGTGTTGCCCATCACGGAGTAATACGTAATTAGTTTAATGAACACTTTATGGAGCCAGGGAATATTGCGGGAAGAGTTAAGCGCTTACCAAGAAGCGTAGGCGAATTAGCTTCTCACCGGAAATACCTGGGTCGTCACGGATGTCCCGCCCAAAACCCTCCGAATCTGCAGATCGCACGTGTCCCGTGCCAACTAACTGGGCGTCGCTGCACACCTGTGTTACCTGTCAGGTTAGACAGACACAAGGTCAGGTCGGGATGAGTTCGGGGTGGGCCGAAACGCATTCCCCTAACTCAAAGTTCAATTAGTCAAATGTTTCGAATTTTATGACGACTACTTAGTATTCAAAATTGTGCCCTACACTCTTTCGGATATGGCTACCGTACGCGAAAGTACTGTCTTGCATTATCTACATGCGGTTAATGCTCTCTGGTAGGTGCAGAAACTTCACTACTATAGTATGGTCGGTAAGAAACCCCTAAACATCAAGTTCATCATGCAGCATCCTCCTATAAAATAAGCATTTCTTTAGTTTTACCATAGATTTGAATCCAAAACTTGAGAAGATTCATTCGTAGTGATTTGTCTTCACTTCATCTCAAGTTTTTTATGATAAAATTTCACCGAAAGTAAAGAATTATACATGGAAACAAACTGGAATGTCGGATTTATTGTAACATGTTCCACTTACCCCAGAAAGTTAAGAATTTAAACAAACTATACGTGTTATAAATTTTAGACAGTTTCCTGATTACATCTCATTCATACGACACAATATAATTATATAACACAATGAATGAAAGAAAAATTTGTGATTTTTGTCACCAAACCACGCGCCTTTTCATCGACATCCATCAAAAATTAGCATTGTTTAAGTGCCGTAACTCTTCTTTGTGGAGTGACGAATCGAGTCTTTGTATTCGTAACCAGTAGACTTATTACGATCGAAGCTTTGTCTTTATTATTTTTTATTTCCATAATTCATTTTCTAGGTTGACTATGTTTTTTATTAAAATCGAGAATGATGGTTGGCACTGTAAATTAGCTGCCGGTCTGGAAACAGGTTAACATCTACCCGTGCAAAAATATATTTATGTATCTACAAAAATATGCATAAGAGAGTTTATTTTTCTGGGAAAAAAAAACCAAAAAAATTAATAGCTTAAATTTAATTTATTCAAATGAATTTTTCACGGTATTAAAAGGTCAGCGGGTTAACGCACGTTGGTTTAAGACCTAATTTTTAAGATGGACGTGAAAATATTTCTATGGGCGTTGACAGTAATAGAAGCATCTATATTCCAAAAGAAAGGAAGTTAGCGCATCCATTTCCTTATAAGGATAAAAGTGTTGGAAGGACGGTAGGGTGAGGAACCATTATCTTTATTGGACGAATTCGTCAAAGACCACCAATGGTAGCACGAAAATTATTGGATGGTTTAGCGCCAAATTAAAATATTGCCATAGAAACTCCGACCGCTTCAAGGGAGAAAAACGGAAACTCTGACTCCAGTTTGGTATCGTTAATCAATAAGTCTTTTGGATGCTCGATATTGATATTCCAAATATCGAAGAGAATCCGAATACACAGATTAACATGAGTAAAAATGTAGAAACCAAGCTGCATTGATCATAACTTGATAGCCATTTCGGTGCCACTTTTTTAACGCCACAGATTTAAATCTGTATTTAGTTAATGTGAGAGAGTAAGGAAAGGAAAGACCGACTTTCTTTGAATTCTCTCCACTTTAAACAATGAAAAATAAATAGAAAATATACCTTCAATGGTAAAGTTTTGATAATCTAATAGGCGCCTATCGATACCTGCGCAATTAATGGATTCGATGCATAAATAACTTTCAAATGATTACCAACATATTCGTCGATTCTATTAATGATTCCGATCGATTTGGATAACATTTTAAGTCATTCGAGATTTTTTTTTTCATTATTTCTACCTCTGAAAACTCTTTGGTTACTCTTACTAAAATATATCAAGAAGAATTGTTTAATATCTCGGAGAAACTTTTCACCAATATAATCTGTTATTAAGAAACTGAAGTTGTTGAAAATTCTACTTCCATTATGGTATATCGAAGATACTTTCTATCAAAGAAATGCCTGAGGCGTAGTGGAGCTTTTTCTATAGTGAAAAAAGTCGCATTTGGTGCTGAACAGACTCGAACAGCGCTGATTGTAACTGTGATTATCCTCCTTTAGAAAAGAAATGCCTGGGGAGTAGTGGAGCTTTTTCTATAGTGAAAAAAGCCGCATTTGGTGCTGAACAGACTCGAACAGCGCTGATTGTAACTGTGATTATCCTCCTTTAGTTTTTCTCAGCTTTGACATAAAACAATCCCACAAATACAAAGTAGCAAACATTAAGTTGGACTTCGATGATCAGCGGTAAATTTTCGCGGTTTTACTAAAGTCAAATAATGATAAATCGCATATTTTGAAGCGTAAATGTCGTTCGCTTATTGATTTATAATTAGAATAATCGTTACCCCACATTTGTTGTAAAGAGCAACATAAAATATCGATGTTTCTATAACATTTTTTGCGGTTTAAATGGTCGTAATATCAGTGTATCCACTAGTCCGTCCGTCTACCAAGAATCGGAGGAGAGCATAGGCATTTTTAATGAGTCAAATTTTTACAGTTCTAAGTAATTTTAAAAGCCTAGGTTGTCTAGTTACAACATCTAGGGTCCTCAAGAGCTTATCTGGAACACAAACAAAATGGAAGATCCAATTTCATCCATCATTCCTTTTTATCCTATTTACACGACTACCGCGATAAAATCCTAATGGTGGCCTTTTGATCTTAGACGGATGTCGGAAATGTTAAAAAATCCCTAATACATCCGAGATTGTTGGCAGTAGAAGCAAGATAATATAGAGAAGATGGAAGCAAATCACTCTACTCGCGGTTATTGACCGAAAGGTGGTAGGATATCTCTAGTAACGTCGTGGCTACTCCAAGACGGGCGGAGTAGCCATTGTGTCAAAATACGGAGAGAGTTACCAGTGTCACGCTAAAAAAAATAAGTTTTGTTGGCTTTCTTAAAAGACTAGTCGCATATTTATACTTGTACTAAACGTCAGTATGGCCTATGTTACTCTGATACTACCTAGCATTCTTAAGTAACAATTTAGCGCAGTTAAAAATTATTAAAAACGAACATATAGATATTTTCAACTTTGTAAGATGTGCAGCCAAGTAGCGAGTGATTCCGTATTATTTTAATTAATTTTTAAAATATGTTTATCATCTGTACGCTAATTTTTAATAAACTATAGACAGAAATGTAATTTTTTTTTTATTTTGATTTTACAGCATACGTTGCGGCATTAATGAAAGAGAAAATTACTTATTAATTTTATTTATATTTTATTATTCCTTTTCGGCTGGCAGCGTGAGTTAGTTAGCCGCCATGTTTTGTTTTCTTTTTGAAATTGCATTAAAATTTTCGATTTTCTTTGAGTCTGTTATTAATATCGGTTAATCAGTGGATGTGAGAAGACGACGACGTAGCCAAATATATATATAGGCCTATATACACTATGAAAATGGTATATTAACGACGATTATAGTTTATTTTCCTATTTTTAAAGGTTCGTTTTATTTTTTCCAAGATACGATCAATTTTCTAAAACATTTCTGGCTATAGTCGATCGAGTTTTTAATGGCTTAGATCGAATTTCAGATTCACTTTATATCATAAAATAAAGCAATAAGCTTATAAATCGTTTCTGTGCTCCATTTGGCCCTGTTCTCCGATCAAATATTCTTGGGAGTGAATTTTTTAAAAGTTCTTTTTGAATTATGGATCGAACTTTATATATAGATATCTGTCAGTAGAAGACTGCGAAAAAATATGCAACAGTTAATTTTATGAATTATGGATCGAACGTTTCTACTTTATATATAGATATCTGTCAGTAGAAGACTGCGAAAAAATATGCAACAGTTAATTTTAAGATCTTATTTTACTTAAATAATTAGAAAGCTACAATTATTTAAGTATTCGGCCTGGTCCTGATGTTGGAAAGATTTATAAAAGTAATTAGAAGTTAAGATATAATAGTTATATTTTTGATTATGCTAGCAACTTTTATTCTTCTAGATTAACCCAGGGAGTAGAATTTTAAGATAAAAATCGTACATCTCTGGAAGGAAACTGGTTTTACGTATCAGGCTTATCTATTTAGTTACTTCAAATAGTAATCCTGTTTTGATGGTGAGTACTTTTCTTTAATTAAAACAAAGAAATGTAAACTTATCCGGCTATTAAATACTGTTAAACGAGTAAACTTTTATTCTTTCCATAACACTATTACCAAGTGACATAAGTTAATTTAAAATTTCGCTATCGGTGAATAATTTTTACAAAGTACAATTCGGCTGGGCCAATTTCTCAGTTCCATTTTAATTTAACGGTAACCAAATAGCTGCAAGTTATTGTTAATAAAATTCAATTAACCAGTAAGCTCGAATATCTTTAAGTCGCTCCGTGGTTTTGTTAACTGGCGATTTTATAAGACGAGAAAATTTCCATCCCATCTAGTGTGGTAAATTTTTAAAAATAACAATAGTTTAGTATATTTTAGTGGTCAACAAATTGTGATGCTCCTAGAGGTACGTAAGATATTTTCAGGTGTGCATTGTTTTTGCTAGCCATTATACGTGGCTATTGTATGGAGTACGTGCTATTATTCTTTATTGGTGAAGTGGTGCGGAAAATGTTTGGGGACAGTTATAAATAAAAGTGCTGAAAGTATTAAATCCATATCCTATGATGAGATAAAAGATGTCTCAACTGCAAACATTTAAAGTTGAAAACGGCAAGCCAGTAAAGCTTCACTAGTTAAATAAGAAAATGGAGCACCAAAAACTCTACTAAGAACTCTACTTTTCTCTATAGGAACTGTGATAAAAGTCCACAAGATACATTAAAAATATGGCCAAAAATGTATCTCTGCTTTCAACCAAAAATTAAAGAAAAATTTGACTGGCTTTATTTATTTATAAAAGTTTTTTTACTAGATTAAATTCCAATGGAAAGATTTTTTTAAAATAAAATTAAAATCGTGTCACTAATTAATTTATAACAATTATAAAATAAAATAGTCATCATTTTTTTACAGAATGGCAAATTTTTGTTTTTCGGCATTGGTAAAGTTGGGCATTATCTTAACGTTTTGATTAATCACAAAAATTGACATATGACCATTAAAATTTGTTAAAGGTGGGATTGTGCAACAGTAGTAAAGAATCCCATCAAATATAATCTATAGAATGGAAAACTGGATGACTTTCCAGTTTTCTAATAAATAATAATATAATTACTATTCTACAAAGTCGATTATACACTATTTATCAGAAAATTGTAACCAAGTTGGATGTAAAATTTTCTGTGCATCGAAAGTTGTTATTTTCTTTGGTCGTATTTTTCTAATTGTTAATAATACGTAATATAAACTATAAATAAAATTTCTATCCTTTTGCATTGCATTTCTCTTTCGATCAAGGACAATCCAAGTTGAACCAAAAAATTTATTTTATCACTGGCCAGCGTTGAAGGCCGTGTACTGAAAAAAAAACGAAAACTCCGAATTTTGGCTATCCGTTATTAATAGCTACTTCCATTGTCCATCTGGCAGATAAAAAATGGCGTTTTATACTTTTGTTTCTTACAGAAAAAAAAAGAAATTCGCGTCTTCTACCAAATTCGATTATTTTATAATGACCATTCAGAAAGTGAAAAATATTTTTCTAGGATGTTATCACCAATAAAAGGTAGAAAATTTGTTGCCAACTTTTCCACTGAAACGAATCGAACACAATTTTTTATAATAAAAAAGTTGAAAATAAAAAACTAGACATATTCTTCCACCCATAGTTTTTTTTCTGACAGAAATTTTGGTTACGTAAGAAAACTGGACACTGATTTTTCGTAAGAAAATAGGTTACGGATGGCCTATATATAGGATACATAAAGAAATATTTTTATCGATTTGTCTCGATAAGTTTTAGCTACGCCCTATATCTTATACGACGTTATTCGATTAAAACCTCACCCAATTTGTTTAGTTAAAAGTTTTAGTCATGGTCTAAACACCTTATATTCACTAACAAAAATTATTCTCGTAAGTTACACGTGATGAGAAGCGGGCATTTACTAGTTTGATTTTTGTCTCTAGCAATTCGACTATTAGTTTTCATCCTTGGCGTTAATATAACATAGGATATTTTGCCACAGATCTATCATAGTGCTCGAATTAATTTCCAGCAATTTATTTTTAAGCGCGCCCCATTCTCTTTGAAAATAAACATTTCAAAATTTCTAATAAGATGAAAGACATTAAACCAATCTTTAAAATGCTATGGCTGTTTAACTGCGGAATATGTGATATACATAAACTGGTTAGAAGCGAAAATTTCTTTCGTTGGTTTCTAGTCCGGACTAGAAACCAACGAAATAATTTTTCCGGACTAGAAACGAACAAGAAAAAAGGTAAATTATGCGAAATAATCGTATAATTTAGCCTGTACCGTTTTTTTAAAGAAACTGAGTCATCACACTCCAGTCTTTGATCTGTTTTCAGGCTTTTCCAGTAATCCATTAGATTTCATACTGGATAATATTATACGATTTGAATTTTTACCTGATGCGTAAAATGTCTCTCGGGATCAGCGTTATAATCGGATAATCCCGCGTATAGCATACAGATGGTAGCCAAAAAACAGACTAAATTGTTCACACGCATTATAACTTACGGAAAAGATATGGCTATTACTGGTTGGAGGTTAAAATTTTAAAATATTAGACAACGGGAACAATTGCCTTCATTATGGAGGAAAAACATTTTGGGTTGCCGAAAACAAATCTGATCAGTAACCAGTCACATACAGTTAAAACTAGTACATTAAAAACTAAAAACATTAGAAAAGTAATTGGTGGATGGAGTATGGTTGCAGATTGCACATGATATGATAAATGTGGAAACAAAAGAAGGAGGCACATATATCCAACAGTGGATGGAACAGAAATGCTGCTGGTGATGATAATTAGAACATTATCTCAACTCTTTAAAATTTGGAATAGTTGAATTATATTTAATGTAACCTTAGATCCAAATGGTTTGTTTGGTACTCGATGTAATATATAAATATGGGAGTCATAAATCACCCATATTTATATTTTACATCGAGTACCAAGCAAACATATAAATTAGCCAACTTCCATTTTACTTGAATATCAAATTTCCACTTTTTTTCACTTATCAAGATCAGTAATTATGTAAATTTTGAATTATTGAATAATTTATATTAGATATTTTCGTGTCTAATATAACATGTACGGAAAGATGATAGATGGGATACTGAAATGCAACTTCAACTCATTTTAACCCGTTACCCGGAATTCAAAATGTTACCTGATGTTATAAGCGGGCTGGCCTTGAAAATTCTGACATATTTTCGGTATCCAAACTTCGTACTCGTATGCTCTTGATCTAAAGCGTAATGTCGATAATTGCGCCACCAAATTCTAAGCAAAATGGCGCTAAAATTTATTAAGATTATAAGCATTTGTATGTTTTTCAGATTTGAAATACTAATCGACCGGATGGTTAGATTTATTAGTAAAGTGTTCAAAAAGGCTTAGGTTTGTTATTAATCGCGAGACAAAAACATGCGCCTCTATCGGTCAAATAGTGTACTACTGGAGTCGAAGTTTACCTAACAGTTTAAAAAATAACAATAATAAAAATTTAAAAAAATATTAAATATTCATCATTTATTGGGTAGGATAGAGTGATTTGAGCTTATAGAAAATCGCGAAATGAAAACATGTTCTACCAATCAAATCATGATGATAGTGTGTTTTCGTCTTCCTCCAAACCTACTAAAGAGCGGTGTTCCGAATAAAAATCGACGTTGTCCCATGGCCTTATAAACGGAATTGCCTTATATCGAGTGGCCTTCGAGCAATCTCCGGTTATTAAAACGTCTTTTAATACTAAATTCATTGAGAAACGGGCGTATTAAAATGTATTTAAGAAGTTTCTACCACTAAAACCATCTAAGACTTTATCGACGTTAGAATTTTCGCTGTTAAGTCTAGTGCGAAGACAGCAGTTCCAAATAATAAAAAATTTATTTATTAAAGCTTATTCTTTCAACTGGAGACATATATTGAGTAGTAGTCAGACCAGTTACATCCAGTCGTAGTCGGAAGCTTAATCTTTATTTCAGACCAGGCATTATCCGTATTTATCGTAATACCTACGCACGGACCTGGTGACCCAGGTGAGGACGTACGCCCAGGAAACGGAAGAGGCGCAGTTCTCTACTATCTCAGCGTAGTAGAGAACAACAGAGTTGGGCCGATTGAAGAAAAGGGAGCGACATCTCGGTTGCCTTGGAAAAGACACACCCGCCATTCACCGCGCTCCACTATTAATTCTTTCATCCCAGATCTAAACTTAAGGTTAAGAAACTCGCCATATTTACTCGATTAGAAGAATGACCATCGAAGATTGGCCACTGTACCATCCGATAAGCCAGTGATGAGACGTTTCCTCACAACTGGTCTTCATTTTTTGTAGTAAACTGAAGAACTGTTGGAAGAGGGAGGAGTTGCCACAAAATTAAGGCTGTTTTCTTCTAGCTAGGTAGCTTGCGGGCCGTGCCTGTCAAACTCGGAAGCCACGCTAAATGTCAAACACATTTAGGCTAACAGGATACGGAAGCTTCGACTCTTCCGACTCACCTGGCCTCTAAAAGCGCTACTTTTCCACCGGATCTTAGATGCCATTAGTAAATTTTCCCATTCCACCCCAACAGGTGCCATTCTTACGTGGCCCGGTTGGAAATATTCCATTTAAAGAAGGAATAGAGAAAACTTTTAAAGAAGGAGGGCCAGGATTATTACATTAAGCGACGACAGATGGCGCGGCGGTAACACGAGACAATTACCATCACCCGGGGGCAGGAGGTCCGGGGAGAAATCGACTGCGATCAGTCATCATCGATACCACGTAAGGGGTGCCCGCATTTTCTCCACCACCTTTCACCTCTAACAGAAACAGACAGACACAAGTAAAAGTTATAAAGGAAAAAATAAATGGATCCACTGGAGGGCAAATATTTGTCCATCTCGCAGTTGTGATACTGTTCCTGGCCGTGCCCATAGGCAACATTTTGAAGATTGTGAACCGGCAGAGACATACGCGAGACGATAATTACAGAGTATCTATCTGAAACGCAGTCTGCGAATCATTAAACGTTTTTTAACACAACCGATCATTAATGTCAACTTTCAACTCGAAAGGGGGACAGATTACAGAAAGGGGCGTTGCTCTTTTCCCCTTTTAGAAACAAACGTCGCTATTTTTTTTTTTCTTTTTTTCTTCTGCACCATCTCCCTCTTCTTAACATCAGCCATCCACGTGCACCTCGGGATATTAACCGATTAAGCGTTAAGTATTACGTAATAAGCCATTATTGTCTCCTAATAAAATGTTTTTTTAACCTTTTTTGTACGTTCACCTTTACGGTTTTCGTCCAATTGTGCAAACGGGCAACGAAAATCGCTCGACAATTGGTTACCTGTAACCACCTGATGCGAGTAAGGTTACTGGTACGAGTAGTCGACCGATTAGAAAACTTAAACTGTCGAGTATGATAATGGTTTAAATCATCATTATAATACGTAATGAGAGTTTCTTCATTCTTTCGGGTTTGTTTAAGGCAGTTAACGGGGAGTTTACCAAAATAACGCCCAAAAAGTAAGATATTTCGGATGTCGATACTCTCGGTGGGATGGACGAAACCATCTGTAAACTAGACCCGTTTAAAAAGCCAAGAATAATTATTTTTTCCGCATGGTTTCTGGTCTAACTTTTTTTTGTAGTAAAACTGTAAGAGTGGGTGATACCGACTTACACCCAATACCGGATCCCTCCGTCCTTCGACCCAGAAAAAAAGAAAAAAAAAATGTTACTTCGGCCCCCCGAGGCATACACCGTGGTCTTGTATCGATCGCATCAGCGGGAGACTTTCTAACGACTCTGTCAGTGCAACTAACCTCCTCCTTGACACGTCATACAACTTTCAAAATGTATCCGAATGATCGGCGGGGTTATTACTTTGACCAAAATTGGCCCGTGGCCAACCGGTAAACTAAACGTCACTTAAATCAAAATATGACGAAGGGGATAAAAAGTTTGATAATTATAAAGGTAAAGATAAAATATAAGAGAGTCGATAAATATTGTTTAACGAGTTTTAAGGGACTAAAGAGCGTCGATGAAGAATTGTCGGAGAGAAAGAGGACCGTATTTAAAATTCACAACATTTCGCTCCACTCATCAATAGTGGTCCGAAAATAATCAACTGGCGTCTCGAACTCGAGTGGCACGATAGCGTAAAGAACCGGAAATTTGACCTTTGACACCTCGATCGCCTTTCATTCTATCTGTTCAGCACCTGCCGTACTCAAAGACCGTACGTCTCGCCCTTCTGGCAGTAAACACTAACAAATCAAAGCGTGTTTCTGTTCATCTACTTGTCAGTCGTTGTTGATATCAGTCACAACTCTTGGCAATTAACTGCGTGTCCAATGGAATCTTCCGGGATCCTGCCTGGGGCTATACAAGACAGATAAATTTACTGGTAATTAAAGACACTAATAAATTCTTCCGCAGCCTACCTTAGTCACCTCTTCACCTCGGGTGAAGGAGTCATTGGAGTCATATTGATTCATCGACTTTAAGACAATGTTTCACCACACGCTGGCTTCGAAAATTGCCAAGATTTGTGGCTTTATTACTGCTATAGGGTATAAAAAGTAGAAGAAGGAATCGGATAAATTAATCTCCTTTTAATGGAAATTCGAAATTAGTCCATAAAATGTATAATAAAAACACTGCCATCTCCTCGGGGCTCTCTTTCTCCAGGAAACTTTCTTTCTTGGTGATAAATTTCTTGCCATTTAATCGTTGTAATTCTTGCTTTTTTTGTCGATTATGGGCCAATTTTATCGCGCTTTTTATTGAACTCTTTACGACAAATTCGACCGTGTTAAAAGTTGCCCCGAAAATGACCTTTATCTCAAATAAACTGGGCCAACATGGCCATCCATCCACGCTTAACTGCACAAATAATCTTTCTATATACTCGGATGCACTATATGTAGAAATCATGACTAGGCCCTAGCCTTTCCCCCTTCTGACGTGGATGAGCCAGAAGTTTTACATAACGTATGCAACTTATAATCTGATGTCGACATCGAGCGCAAATTTATATCTGCATTTTAGCGGTTCAATTTATATTAATTTATAAGCCGGCCATCATTAATCTCAATCAGTCCCTTAAAGAAGAGATTAATGTATCTATTTTTTTTTTTTGCTACACGTTTTTAAAGTCATTTAAAGATAAATTTTATTGATTGTTTCTGGGTTTTTAAACGCGTATACCAGTCCAAACCCAGACTCAAATTCTTAACCAACTTTTGTGGAATCTTGTGAGCAGATTTCGATTACTTTTATGTGCTGTCCAGGTAAATATTCTATTTTCCAAGGGCGTCACTAAGAATTCTGTCAGCCGATTTTCATTGATAACTACCAACAATGGAATACCTGGCAGAATTAACGTCAAACCCTAATTATAGGTGGCTATATTTCGTTGCGCAGCCTCTTAGCAGGAAATTTAATTATAGCGTAGAAAGTAACAACAGTAAAAAAGAAAGATTATAAACCCGTGAAGATGAAAATTAAGTCCAACAATACTGTGTGAAATTACTTTCTCTGTATGTAAGTGCTTTGGTTATATAGATGACAGTGCCCGGGGTCAATGTTGGAAGGAACAGGTGGATGCAAAACACTTTTGTGCACTTGCACTTTACAGTAACTACTGTAAAAGATCCATCCTCAATACTACCACAGCATTGTTGCTTAATGGCATATTTATAAATCCGTGAACGTATCTATAATTACTGTTAGATGATAATCGTTACTTCCTCATCGTCTTTATTGATGATGATAATTTTTTATTGATTAACTCTTGAAGTTATTCCACATCAAGTGATCACAGATTTAAAAATTCATCTCTATCGCGTTAAACGTAAACTCGCTCATTAAACTGTCATTTTACGATTAAAATTTTACTTAACTGATGAAAAAAATATTTATGCAAATAAAGAAACATAGAACACGTAAACCAGAATAATTATATTTATTATTTTTATATTTTCTTCAGCATTTTTCAGAAAAATACAATTCTATACACAAGTTTGTTTCTCACGAAACATAAGCCATAAACAAACATAAAAGCTTTATTTTGAGTGCTTGTTCTTTGCATATCTTATATATATATAATAATTTTATATATTTATGTAATTTTGGCA
>AYEL01040827.1:0-10331 GCA_000484575.1 Olivierus martensii
GTGTACACGACTCGACCAAGAACTCTGGATGAGTTAAAACAGAGAATTCAGGATGAAATTCACAGTATCCCAGCTGAGATGTTGCAGTGGTCAGTGAGGAATCTCAACAGCAGATTTCAAGAATGCATTCGTACAGGACGACGCCATCTAAAGGACGTAATTTTTAAAAAATGATAAATTCCATTAATGTTTTGTAAATGGCAAGTATGCAGGTTTCAATTACTATGAATAAAATGTTTTTCTTCCATCACTTTTGGTTTTATTGAATTGTTAAAAAGTTCTCGTTTTTTTGTGCCTGTATCTAACAAACAATTTGAAACTCATGCAGAATGTAGTATCTGAAATAGACCAATTAGAAATGTGCATTCAAAACACAATCAGCAGATACTGCATTTTTACCTTGGTAAGATAATATTATACACAGTGTGCCATAGTGTCAAAATTTGTCACAGCATCAATGCTATAAAATCACAGTACAATAATTTTAACAGAAAGCATCAAGACCATTGCCAATTCGATTTATATAGAAAGGCTATTATGGATATGAATGTATCACTCCACCTGCTCAAGAGTGACAAATGTGGAGATTGCTTGGACTTCTAGGTTGCTGTGAAGGAAGTGACAAATTGAGGGGAAGAACTAGACAAGATGAAGAAAATGATAGAATATGACCAAATGGCTCAGAACACCAAATTGAATTACCAGCAAGACTAGATCCATGAAACAGACAGAAGAGTATATAACATGGATCTTCAAAAAGTCCTGCTATTTCTCATCATGTCTCATGTAAGGAGCCATTCTTCTTAAGCAAGCTTGTTTTTTTGTGAAACACTTATACCAATCTAGAACACTCATTATAAAGCCTACTGATCAATTTGGCATTAAGCAAATATAACACTGAATAGCAGATTCCATTATTGATGCTTTATATGCAGTTATTGAGAAGGAATGTGAAATGTTTCATTTTTTGGCTGACAATTGCTCAGCCTAAAATAAAATTTGGTTTACTATATTCACAACTGTGGTATATATAATTCAATCTAATGGGTCAGACAGCATTACTGTAAATTACTTAATGAAAGACTAACCCATATCAGTGCAGATGCACTCCATGGAAAACAGAGCATGTAATCAGGAAGCAGAAAAATGTGTATGACTTCCCAGACTTGATGGAAGTCATAAAATGGTTGAGGAGAAAAGTAGAATTACTCGAAGTTTAAGATTTCTGACAGTGGATTTTGAAAAAGAAAAGATTCCTTAAACAAACCCAGATTGATAAAGAATCATTCCTCTTAGGATGTATTGCTTGGGTGGAATTTGAGAAAGAAAGCAGAATCATCAAGTACAAGACCACTTTTGACAGCGAAGTGATATTGAACTTCTTACAAAAGAAGTTTCACAAGAACAGAGCTCTTCCACTACTCAAACAGGACACAAGATAAATACCACCAAAAAGTGGAAGCTCATGGAAGTTTTGGTTGGGAAAATGACAGATAATGAAACAAGAGATTTTGGCAAATATTGCTAGAATCAGAGACTGACTGATCTCAATAGCAAAATAGAGTAGTTGCAATAAAAATATTTCTTAAAAAAAAAATCAGAAATATTTGGTTTATATAATAAAAAATTTAAATCTTGATAACAATACAAAATATTGGCACAATGTCACAATATATTTTGGATAATTAATACAAACCTCAGGTGCAATTATTGTATTTTGATACTTTTCAATATATTTGAGTTTTGTACATTTTCATAAAAGTGTGGAATTTCAAAAATCAGTTTGTACATATATTTAATTTCTATTTGGTATTAGTGGCAGAACATGGACTGCTTTACAATGGCAAAATGTAGTATCTGCATAAATATAATTATTTCAGTTATAGTCAATGTGCATGAGCAACCAGATATATCATCTCTTAACTAAACTATTACAGATTGTATCCTTTAAATAAAACTTCCTGTTTTTTCTGTGGGGCAGCAGAATTGCACAAAACTTGTAAATTTTTCTATAGGACTGTCTATTTTCAACTGTGATGCAATATTTCAAACTTTTTTTTATATATTGTTGTTTTTGGGGAGTGCAGTATGATCATTTGATCTACTTGTGTGTACATCTAAATAAACAATTATTATTAATTCTTAAACCAGTGTTTCTCAAACTTGACTTCTCTACAGACCTCTTTTTATGGAAAAAACATGCAGATCCATTGCTGAATGATTTCATTTCTCAGTATATATAAACAAAACTGATCTATGTTACCAGCAAAGTGGGAAACTAATACCCTTTCTACACTGGCATTAGTTAATACAGATTACAGTTAAACCAGTTTATAGACGTGTTAAAATTGATTGAAGCTTTTCATTAGACTGAAGTTGAAGACTTGAAGCCAATACAAAAAGGAGAGTTACGTTCGAAAACCAATTAAAAACAAATAATTTTCTTTAATTCCACGTAAGAAACTTAATTTCTATTAAGAATATTAACACAAAACATAAAGAAAGAAAAAAATATATATGTAACACCCTAAAAAAACAATATAAGTAAAAGGAAAGAAAAAGTATACAGCCTATATAACATTCATTTAATAATTATATCTTCCTTACCACTGTTTCATTAAAATGAGAACGTTGTTTTTTTTATTCATTTAATAATTATATCTTCCTTATTACTGTTTCATTAAAATGAGATTTTTTTTTTAAATATCAACTTCACTTTCTAAACTTTTTTCTGTATTTAAAGTTTGTGTATCTTCTGTTCTCTCTACAAAATCTGTAATCTAACCCATTACAACCTGCTTGAAAATAATCGTTCCTTAACATATACCCAAAAAATTTATGAATAAAAAAGTTTTTCTTCTCTTTCACATTCCTCTAGTAAAGAATAAAAGCTTATTTTTTATTCAAGAACTGAATGTTTTGAACACAAAATACTCAATGGTTGTCAATTAACTCAATTTCAGATTGAAATTGAAAATAGACTACATATCGTCTCTTTTATGGCAAACTAGTGAAATTGCATTTATGACTAATTTTAGCAAAGTATTTCTCATTGATTTCATTTTACATGAGTATTGTGTGTGTCTAGTATAGGTTTACAAAAATTAATGAAAATGTTATGTAGGGAGAGTAAATGTAATTTTCTAAATGAGTTTAGTAAAAACATGTAGAAGTACTGTGTTACATGAAGATTTCCATAATTTTCAAATTGTGTTAGAGCAAAACCGTGTTGTAGGAAGCCATGTTATAGGAGGGATACCTGTAGTTTCATATGTAATGATTGTAATGATCATTTCTTAGTATTTTCTTTTCTTTTGTTGTAACTCTTTACAGTGAACAAGTACAGACATATCCTGATTTTATGAGACTTCACTTATATAAACAAATGTATTTGAGAAAAAATATTCTTGATTTATAAGTTCTTACTTAATAAACTCACTCCATGAACTAATTAGTTCATAAAAGATGAGAATACCTGTATATATATATATATATATATATTTCAATTTCTAATATAGGAAGATGGAATTTTTACATTGATCTAATAATTAAAATATAAACTTTTAATAAATAATTATTAGACTAATGGAACAAATTATATTTTGTGTTTATCCAGGAAAAATTTTCTAATCCAAAAATTGAGCAGACTTTGTTTACATCTTTCATCAACATCAGCTCAAGACAGTTTGAAAATATTGAATTAAGTAGTGGTTCACACAATTCAAATTATCTTTCAACGCAAGTAAAAAGAAGAACAAGCATCTATGTGAAATTTGAAAATACCTTTTCATTTTACTTAAAATAAGACATTCACATTTGAATGTGTCAAGCAACTTGAACTTGACCAATGTGAATAAATCTTATGCCTATGCACAAGTTTCCAGTTTTAAGCTCTTAACTCATCCCATACACAAACACAGACACACACACAATCTGAAATATTTCCATTTTCAGGTGAAAGATAAGGATTCATAATAAGGGAATACAGGGTGTATCTTGAAGTATTTCTCATTCCAATAAGTCATAACACCAATATTTGTCAAGTTTCATGAACAAACTATTCCTGTTAATTTCATTATAAATATTAAGTATATTTATTTAAACAAATCAAAATGATATTCCTTTCTTCCTTTTTTAAAAATTTTCTTAGGAATTTATGAATATTCTAAATTCTTTCTACACAGACACAGACACACAGACACACACACAATCTGAAATATTTCCATTTTCAGGTGAAAGATAAGGATTCATAATAAGGGAATACAGGGTGTATCTTGAAGTATTTCTCATTCCAATAAGTCATAACACCAATATTTGTCAAGTTTCATGAACAAACTATTCCTGTTAATTTCATTATAAATATTAAGTATATTTATTTAAACAAATCAAAATGATATTCCTTTCTTCCTTTTTTAAAAATTTTCTTAGGAATTTATGAATATTCTAAATTCTTAAAATTTATTTATATGCATTTTATTTATAAATGTCACTAGATATGTTAATTTCATAACTCTAACCCAAAGGGTTTAATATAAAATGAATAAGCAACTAGTTAGCCAAATTGAAAACTTAATCTTATTGTTTAGAGAAGAAAGGTTTGGCAATTTCTGCAAGACATTTATTTTTAGAATCAAAATCATTTTGATTGAATTTCAAATATCAATTTTCTACTTTGTTAATAAAACATAAAATTATTATGAGAATTATAATACAACTAATATGATAATGAAATTTAATATTAATTATAAAACTATTTTTGAAATTTCATTTAAATTTTATTAAATTAAAATTAAGAATTCATAACAACAATATTCCTTCTGTCAATTTATTAACAAAAGTTATTTTTATAAATAGAAAACTCCATTCATCTAAAAAACTCTATCTTTCTTTGTTAAAAATAGTTTTTCAAGTTGATATTTTTTTTTAGATTTGATTCAACCTTGAAACTTTCATCTTGTTTTGTAGCAAGTTGGTTTTAACTTTTTACTATAAATATTCTTGATGTATTTATTTTTAACTTGTATTTTAATTACTTTTATAATCTATCAAGTACTGTATTTAATGTAATATATAAAGATATACTTTATGAACTATTAATTTTCAGTAATTATTATTATTTTACAAACACAATTTACTAAAGTGATGAATTATTCAGCATTTTATTTTTATTTCTCAATGTTGTTATTCACTGATTTTTCTAACTTCAAGCATAATTATTTAAACTAATTTCCCTTAATACAACATTATTATATGCTATAAGAATTCCACTTTTATATATCAGTTCACAAATAAAATATTATTTTACTTAAATGGCCATCATTTTGATATGACATTATCTATATTGATATTAATAATTAAATGCCTTAATTTCACAATTAGTGATTATAAAATTTTTTAAAGAATGATTTTAATAATAATGAAAAAATTTAGTTTATATTTCAATCATCAATAGGATAAATTTTAACTAAGTATGTTTCTAAACAAAATAATATAAACAAATAATAATTTATTTCTAAAAGCATTTTCTCTTAATCATCTACATATTTTTAATATAAATTTACTTAAGAAAAATTATACATTATAAACAAAAAAATATAGCATCAGTATGTACACAAAAATAAAAAAATTTTATGTATTGAATATATGTGTGCAATTCTGATTATCAAAAGATAAAATATTTTTTCTATCTGCAATAAAAAAAAGAGAAAAAAAATAAAAAATAAATGCAAAATTAGTACAAATTATTTTTATTGTAACAATAACATAATCATCAATTTTATAGAGATTAATATTATTTAAATGAAGAAATTGGATATTTTCAGGAAGACAAACAGTAATATTAAAAATTATTATACTCTGTATACTTAAGATTTTCCCTTTGTTTTCAATCAATAAAAAGAGTACTTATCAAACAGCATTTTAGATTCCTGTGAACCTTTCTTCCCAGCATTTTTTCATCCTTTGCTTTATGTGTTAATGGTCTAAGGTGGAAGCTACAAGCTAGCTTTAGATCAGTGCTTCCAATTATAATGAACCCAAGGGCCATAGCCGTGTTTACTAGAGATATGGAGGGCCACAGTTACAAAAAAGGGAGCGGAGCTTTGGTATTGTACTATTTTTGCATTTCATTTGTTGAGGCAATAATTATCCAAGGTTCTTTTGAATTTTTATATGAAAAATATGTATGTAGATTTCTGTGACTTTACAAAGATATTTTTTTATTGCAAATAACAATAGTTTTAAATCATAAGCAAAAAAAAACTTTGCTATCCAAAATTATCTGATCCAATACTTAATTTAAAGCAGTGCTGTCCAAATGGTGGCCTGCTAAGCCATTTTGTGCAGCCTCAAGGCTTTCATGATTTGTGATATAATATTACTTTTTAATGTTTTTTTTATTTTATTTATTATTTTTTTAAGAGATTAATAAAAAGAATCCTAAAATTGAATTATATTAACTCAATTAATTTTTCTTAATTATTAGTAATTATTTAATGATCAACAAGCTGTCAATGACATCACATTTTTATAAGATTTTCAATCACATCACTTTTAGTTTTAGCTATTTCAGTATAGTTTTGAATTGTGACTGTATTTTAGTTATTTTTCGGTTTCTAACACTCACCATTTCAGTGATTGTGTGACCGTTGTTGTGAGATTCTGTTTTAATTTAATTTTATTTTTATTTTACCACTAGTTTGTTGCTTTTGTGAAATGAGTGAGTAAAAAACGTAACATAGAAAATGAAAATCAAGTATATCAGTAACAGTGGGAAATTGATTTTTTCATAACAAATCGCATGGGTAAACTGCTTTGTTTAACGAACGTTTTCCTAACTTTTGTGATTTTGGTCTTGAAAGTAATATCAATGTTTGGTAGTACTTATTTGTGTGAAAGTGTATTTTCTATCATAAAGATAATTAAGAATTGATTCAGAACTTACCTTGGAGATTCTTCTGTTTTATTATATCTTGTGGCTAGCTACAATAGGAATGGATGTAAATATCCAGCCCTTGTAAATGCTACTGCCTACCTCATTTTATCATACTGAATAGATAAAAAATATAAAAAGGTATGTATTTATCTATTCAGTATGATAAAATGAGGTAGGCAGTAGCATTTACAAGGGCTGGATATTTACATCCATTCCTATTGTAGCTAGCCACAAGATATAATAAAACAGAAGAATCTCCAAGGTAAGTTCTGAATCAATTCTTAATTATCTTTATGATAGAAAATACACTTTCACACAAATAAGTACTACCAAACATTGATATTACTTTCAAGACCAAAATCACAAAAGTTAGGAAAACGTTCGTTAAACAAAGCAGTTTACCCATGCGATTTGTTATGAAAAAATCAATTTCCCACTGTTACTGATATACTTGATTTTCATTTTCTATGTTACGTTTTTTACTCACTCATTTCACAAAAGCAACAAACTAGTGGTAAAATAAAAATAAAATTAAATTAAAACAGAATCTCACAACAACGGTCACACAATCACTGAAATGGTGAGTGTTAGAAACCGAAAAATAACTAAAATACAGTCACAATTCAAAACTATACTGAAATAGCTAAAACTAAAAGTGATGTGATTGAAAATCTTATAAAAATGTGATGTCATTGACAGCTTGTTGATCATTAAATAATTACTAATAATTAAGAAAAATTAATTGAGTTAATATAATTCAATTTTAGGATTCTTTTTATTAATCTCTTAAAAAAATAATAAATAAAATAAAAAAACATTAAAAAGTAATATTATATCACAAATCATGAAAGCCTTGAGGCTGCATAAAATGGCTTAGCAGGCCACCAGTTGGACAGCACTGCTTTAAATTAAGTATTGGATCAGATAATTTTGGATAGCAAAGTTTTTTTTTGCTTATGATTTAAAACTATTGTTATTTGCAATAAAAAAATATCTTTGTAAAGTCACAGAAATCTACATACATATTTTTCATATAAAAATTCAAAAGAACCTTGGATATACAAAATAGCAGCATTTAGAGTATTCCTCAAAAGGATAAAAACCTATTGCAATACACAAAAAGTGGCAAATGAAAAACTAAAATTGAGCTCAATATATGGCTAAACAAAGACTACAGTTTTAAATTTAAAAGAAAACATATTCAATAACAAGAAAGTCTGGAAATAATAATGTACAGTAAGACCCCCGCTTAACGCTGATCCGTTTAGTGCTGTTTCAACATAAAACAGATTTTTCGAATTCTATATTTTTTTGTATTGATTCAATTTGGCACAGATTTCCAAACCATTTTACTCATATAAATCTGAAATTGCACGAATTTGTTGCTTTAATATTCCTATGGCCTCTGGCAAGAGCATTTGATTTCAGTGCAGTGCAGTAAATATGAAAGTTTGCTGCGGTCACAATTCATATTTATGATGATCAACATTATTTTATAGTAATAAAAATAACAATTATCCTATTTTAGTTTTAACCTGAATGCTGGCCACTTCAAACTATGGTTTTTTGAAGTTAGAACGTTTTTCTTTCATCGATATTTTTGTCAAAACATTTAGCCATGATTATGGAAGTTATAGATCAGTTTATACAAAATGATCCAAATTTTGATAAAAGTTCAAAGGCAAGACAAAGTGTCATGGATGCGATGTATTGCAAAAGACAATTGCTTGCTGAATGAAAGAGGAAAAGTCAAATGATGTTAGATGACTTCTTAGTAAAAAAACAAAATGCATCAAATGAGGAAGAACCTTCCTCATCCAAATATAAATTATCTACTCAAATATTTTTGATTTTCATGAATAATTTGTGAATACAAATCGATATTAGCAATAAAAAATGTTTATAATTAATCTAATTTAATAGTAATAATACATGTTACAAAATATATGTAACATTTTTTTTATTTTATTTTTTTATTCACTGTCCTATTTCACCTATCCCATTATTTGTGTGTTAAGATGACCTCGGTTAATGCTGTTTCATTTAGCGCTTCGTTTCTTTGGAACATATCCCCGCATTAAACAGGGTCTTACTGTATCAGAATACAAGAAGCAAAACAATTTTATAGCATGAACATAAACATTAAATTAAGAAAAACAATAAGGAAAAAGCACAGTCTTTAATAAGAGGAATATATCATAGAAAAATGACAAGGACAAATCCAGGAATATAAAACAGTTAGTGATGTGTGTCTTCCAATAGAAAATAAAAATCTAAAAAGACAAATACATAGGATATTCATCTAGAAATCTATCCTGATTTTTTTGGACAACTGTGAAGACATGATGATAGTAATTCTCATTAATTGTCAGGCTACTATCCTTTGACATAAATTAACAAGAAACATGAATAATAAAAATAAAGGAGCTAAAGCAATGGATGATGGTAGAGAACATAATAACACTTGAAGGAAAGTTAAAAAGAGAAAAAAGTTATTAATAAAGTTATACCCTTATATTGTATAGTAATGGTCTCCAAAGTCGGGTATGCGAGACAATACCTAGGAGTACAGTGAAAACAATTTTTATAAATTGTTTGTAGACTCTACAAGCTTCTAGTTCACTGAGTATAAAACTAAATATCAAAATAAATTAAACTTGGAACCAGATCTGTATCGCAGTGTCAGATAACATCAAATCAGCATTTTCAGAAATTATTAAACAAATGTAAATTCATTCTTCTCATTAAATTTTAATAAGAAAAATAAATATGCATCTATGGTTTACAAAAAAACAAATGCAATTATAGCTTTTTTGGATATTACATGAGGCCTTATTTCCTCTTTAAGAACACTAATTACAATAGATATCTGCTCAATCAGTTGGGGATACGTGCCATTTATTTTTTCAGTCTTAGGGATACGCAGTCAAAAAAGTTGGAGACCACTACTGTATAGCATGGAAATGATATCAAGAATGGAAAATGAAATACAAACAGGTTATAAAAACAGCAAATATATTTCTAAGTTAAAAATCTATACTATATTGCCACATATACAGCCAAGTTTACCAATTATTAGTGAAATGCTATCTTATGAAGGAAAAGTTAGAAAAAAAACTGAAATTTATGTCCATTTATTTTTGCTAATATATTTGATTATTTTTTAATAATTACTTTAATTAGCTAATATATAATATAATATTATAATTTAAATATTTTTAAATTGCTAAATTTATATAATGAATATGAAAAGAATAAAATTTTTTGAGTAGAATTTCTGATTACTTTTTCAATACAATGTTCCTTTTATATAGTTTTATGCAGGGTTGGGGTGTCGGCAGGAAAATGTGCCAACACTGACACATACAGTTTTTATTTTGCTGACACCAACACCAAT
>AYEL01040828.1:0-10736 GCA_000484575.1 Olivierus martensii
GTATCTACCGTTTTACAGCAGTTTGGTCCATGTTTTTCTAATTGCCTCCGGATTTGGACCTCTTGTTGGTTTGATGACCGTGTTAATTCTTTTAGAACAATGTGTGATTATTTTTTTGAGCAATTGAATAATTTTGAGCCTACTGCTGATGTTTTGTGTTCTATCTTGTCATTTGTTGCAGTAAAATTAAATTTGATTTCTGAAAAAAGGATTCTTTTTAATAAGCATATAAATAACAGATGGTACGATGTTGAATGCCGTTTGATGAGGAACTATTTATTTAGATTACTACGTAGAGCTCGTAGGAATGATGATCCTGCTCTGTTTGTGCGTTATAAAAGTCAGGCCTCTTTTAATAGAAATTTGTGTAGACGGAAGATTATTTCTTATTTTGATAGTTTAAATTATCGTTTGTCTGCTTGTAGGGATGCAAAGGCCTTTTGGTCTTTGGTTAGAACAAAACGCACCGATTATAAACATTCTTCGTGTATTTCCTTGAATGACTGGTATGCGTTCTTTTCTCATCATTATTTTTCTGAAATTAGTGAGCCCTCTGTTTTCTCTTCTCACTCTGTTAATTTTGGTAAAATAATATCGACATTCGTTCTAAAGCGCGACTTTGCAATTTTAATTCTAATTATTGCATTCGTTCTAATTCGCGACTTTGCAAGTTTACTGTAATACATTTTGAAGGTGTCGCGCAAGAATTATATTCAAACTCCTTGGCAAGAACACTTTCAAGATGATTAATTTAACATCTTGATGCAAATATGTATTATATATTAATGTATATATAACATAGATAAATCCATAAATTGCATAAGCAACTTATGGACTTCAGCATAAAATCATAACCCACATAATCGTAAGAATAATTCCCGACGTATTTTTGACTTTTAAAACAAGGTATAAAAAACCATAGCATGTTTTCGTCATTACGATGGTCACGTGACGTTTTACTTCTCGTTCAATATGGCGGCGGTATATGGTTCGTTTATTAATTCTGAGATAAATATTTCGAAATATCTAATCGGTGCCACTTTCGTCCATGATTCTATTATAATTTTTGACCAAAGATCTCAATTCCGTGAAAAGCAGCCCATGCTTTTAATCACGTGATCTAAAATCGATGCTAAACAGTCCCGAGAGTGGAATCGATAAGGAATCATAAGAACTTATCAAGCTAGACCATTAACACTGCAAGCGCCGCTATCTTGGAAGCCTCCGAATCAGGCAAGTGACGCCAGCGCGAGGAAGTTACGTAATGAATCTTCTGTTGACACAAATAGCTGAAATATCACCTGATATCTTTAATACTGTTACAATCAAACAATGCCTTAAACGCATACACTGATTGGTAGTTCAAAATATACATAGCGTACATTTCATCCAAATACACAATAAAAGAAGAAACCTATTTTGCAAATATGCAATACAGCCCGCCATTACACCATTTTTACAATATGCACATTACCCACCGTATTGACAGTAATCAAGTAAAACAAGTATATATATAATTATACAATATTATAAAATGCATATTATCAAACATATCATACTTAACACCAATATAATACAAAAAAATAGTTTAATACAACATTATTATTAAAACTATGATCTCACATCAATTGTTCACAAATTCATAATTATACAATTTACATTATATCAATTAAACTATTATATAATAATCGATTTGCATAATATAATCTTTCAAAAATTTATAAAAAGCATTACTTGTTAGATTTAAAATATTATATATTATTATTTAAAAGCGTATCGATAAGATAGGCTATCGAGCAAAATAGTAAATTACCTGCTGGTGGAGGACGTGTCGCGTCCATGGGGCAGCGTGGTGTTACATATATAGCACACTTCTTTAATGAATATACAGTATATTGACTGATAAGAATCTTTAAACCAGATACTCGTGTTAATCGATCTCTACAGGCTGATTCAAAAAGTTATGCCAAAACTTAGACTTGTAGAGGATAAAATTTCGAGTAAAAAACTAGTCGCGTTTAGATTTAAAATATTATATATTATTATTTAAAAGCGTATCGATAAGATAGGCTATCGAGCAAAATAGTAAATTACCTTCTGGTGGAGGACGTGTCGCGTCCATGCGGCAGCGTGGTGTCACATATATAGCACACTTCTTTAATGAATATACAGTATATTGACTGATAAGAATCTTTAAACCAGATACTCGTGTTAATCGATCTCTACAGGCTGATTCAAAAAGGTTATGCCAAAACTTAGACTTGTAGAGGATAAAATTTCGAGTAAAAAAACTAGTCGCGTTTTTTTAAGTAATTTTTCGAACATAAGTAATTTAACGTTCATTTTCGAACGTTAAATTACTTATATTCGAAAATGAATGCTACGTTTGTAAAACAATTACGTTTCATTTAAATAATCAGTCGCTATTTTAATAAACAACCTGTTCTCGATGCTGTAAATTTTTTAGGATAGTTTTTTAGTAGTAAAAATTTAGAGATGATTTTAAAAATGCTAAAATGCAAGCATATTTTAAAAATAGTTTTTAACTGAACTGGAACGAAACTTTTATGCGTTATGTTTTAAACGGAGTCTCAAATCAAAAAACGCTACTAAACTTTTTTACTCGGAATTTTATCCTCTACAAGTCTGTAAATTTTGGCACACCTTTTTGAATCACCCTGTAAATCATGTTCCGAAGAAGCATGTATATGTTCATTAAGACTCAACTCACACGAGCCACAGCATAACACGCCATAACTACAAAACTGTAGTCGGTTTGTGGACGGTCGTGAATTATAATTATATTAATATAGAACGCAATAATCTACTCAGACGGACCGCTAACTGAAGTCGGTTTCCCGCTGTCGCAACTTGTGGCCGATATTGTCGCTACTTGTGGCGTGGTTCTGTTGTGGTACGTGAGTTGAGCCTAAAAAAAGCCTGCTATATAGATTACGCCGCACTGCCGGATGCAACGCGACACGTCTTCCAGCAGCAGATAATCTACTATTTAGCCATTGAAATTAAAATGTATTATTTCAAATAATTAATATTCTATTATAATTAAAGGGACCAGATGTTTTATGTTGGGATGCGGGACGTGTTCAAATAATAATAATAACGTTTAACACATTCTTGAGAACGCTATTTTCTTAAATTTATTTAGTTGTTCCTGATTAAGATGTCCTGCATCTATCTTTTTATGCATTTATTAATATAAAAATTACAAAAAAACATACTTCTGATAAATTAATAAAAAGATTAAAAACCATTCTTTTCCCAAGAAAAAATTAACTACATAAAAAATAACAGTCTCAATACAAAATTCTCAAAAATGACTATACAGGTATAGATATAACCATCTATATAATGAATAATATTAAATAAGTAATTACATTATTTACATGTATTTTACGCACAGTGAAATTTTTAATAAATCTTCATTATTTGAAATATAAAATTCTTCACAAGAATTGGAAAAATTGCACTTAACTTGCAATATTGTTTTCAATGTTTCTACACTCTGCTGCCTTTTCTCTGGGGTCTAAAACTTATTTACCACCGGAAAACTTTTCAGTTGCGTCATTGATTCCTGGCAAGCATAATGTAAACAATTATTTTCTTAAATATTCCTGAATGGTATTTTGTTCGTATAAAAATTATTTCTATCCACCATGCATCGGTTGTGTTTTTTATACATTCCAAGCATTTATTTTTGAATCATCAATATATTTTTTTACATATGATAGCTCATCAAAAAGTTTCCTTCCATATCAAATTTTGAAATGTATTCAAAACTTTTTTGAGCATTTTGCCAATTAATAGCGCATTTAAGATTTGGTTCACTTAGAAAAATCAATGTGTTCAAATTGTGATAAGCAAAGTTGTAAATATTGGATACTTTTTCCATAAAAACTGTTGACATTGGATTTGAAGGAATCCATTTTGGACCAATCATTCTCTTATAAATTTCTTAACTTATTGCATACAGTGAGTGACAGATACTGCATTTCCATTCTTTCTTTTAATTCGAATTTTATGAAGGTTATAGAAATAACCGATTTAATTGTATTTTTATTATCTTCACAATACTTGTTACAAGTAGAAACATTTATTGCCAGTTAAAAATATCATCTTCTAGTATGAAGTAGAGGAACCAGCAATTTGTACCATTGCAAAATCTTAAAAGTTTACATGTCCAATCCGGGGACAGTTTTCATTGTGGAACAAACAAACTCAAATCCGAGCCTCTGGTCACTTTACTTGTAATATAAAATACGTGAATCAAATATTGTAATTTTACGCGATATAATGAATTTGTAATGCGTACATTATTACTATTTATTTTTTTAAATAATAGCACAATGGACAATGTCCACTTTGCGAACACGCTATCTGGTGGCGATAAAACGAAACAATTCCGTGACTGTTATCCACGCTGGTATCACTTGAATACATGAGTCGCGTTCATTGTTCAGTACCATTATGCAAAAATTATAATGGAAAACTGCCTGCTGGTATAACATGGCATTGTTTTCAAATAGATGATGCTATTAGGAAGCAATGGATTGTAAAAGTTCGCGGGACGTTGGCAAAGATTTCCAAATTAAAAGGAATGTGAGTTTTTTAGCTCATTTTGAGGAAAGTGATTTCGAGCCTTTGTTCGTTCAAAATGACTTTAGTTGAAATTAGACGCTTATTCCTTCTATTTTTTCTTGGCTCTCAAACAAAAAAACATTAGAAAAAAGAATGAGAATAATTATGCATTTTAATGAAAAAATAAATATGTTTTACGTCAAATAAGTGTAATAATAATTTAATCAAAATTAAATTCTATGAAAAAAATTCAAAAAAATAATTTTAGTTGTTAGAATTTTACATTCTTAACTGATGAAATATAAAATAAAATTGCTTTAATATTTAATTACCACGAATTCTAAATATTATATAAATTAAAAAAATATTTATCTAGCAAGACATTCATAATACCAATCAGCGATTTCCATTTTCTTCAGAATGGCAACAATAAAATAGTTCTTTGGTCGCTTGAACTTTGTTTTCAAAGCCCATTCCATCATATTGAGCTTGGCTATGAATATTGATTTGAAATAATTAGCAATGACATACTTGTATCTTCTGCTTGAGGCTCTTTCCAAATATTGTTCAATAACTTTCTTTTTCGTTTCGGGAATATCATTCATTATTTTTCCTCAAACAATGTTATGATTTGACAATACATTGTAAGCGTTAATACACATGGTGTCATGGTTGACAGATTATATATAAATTTTGCTAATAGATGGCTATGTTACAATCGCGTATGTACAATATCTAATGTGAACATTATCCATTACATACATTGCAAAACCCAGCAAAAATAGTACCGATTGATCGAGGGTCAAGATATACAAAATATTCCTAATGAACTAAGAATCAAAGGTTAACGAGATATAGAGGCTGAAAGTTTCAGTGCGTGGTTTGATATTGTGCTTCGCCTCGCTACGGTGTTCAGCGCGACGCGTCGTTCCCGTGCTCTGCTACCTATGTTACCTAGACGCATGTGTATATCTTGTTAACTTTTGACCCATAGTTCATTAGGAATATTTTTCGTGTCTTGACCCCCCTATCGATCGATACCATTTTTGCTGGGTTTTGCAATGTATGCAATTGTACCTAAATACTAGTTCATTAGGAATATTTTTCGTGTCTTGACCCCCCCTATCGATCGGTACCATTTTTGCTGGGTTTTGCAATGTATGCAATTGTACCTAAATTCTGTCTTCGATATAAACAAATACAAATGCTGATAGTATTTCTGTATGGCTACGAAAAGAATTGCGACAAACCTTACGAGTATCCTCGTGCAAAATAAACTTTGCGTCTATAAAACAATAATGAAGATGACACAACACAAAAAAAATACGTGTGTTTCTATAAAAAGTGTATCTTATTAAATGTTTTGATAGATTTGTTAAAAGTAGTGATTCACACACAGTTTTCGAAGAGACCGTTATCTGATAGTTGATGTAAAGACCGTTTCTCAATCACACTCATCGCGATTCACTTTTTATTAGCAGGCCAAATATTTATTTTTTTTTAAAATCGTTGTTAAAATTCTATATTCAGTCAAAAATTTCAGGCTTTCTAGTTGCCGGAAAGATAAAGACCGTTTCTCAATCACACTCATCGCAATTCACTTTTTATTAGCAGGCCAAATATTTATTTTTTTTTAAATCGTTGTTAAAATTCTATATTCAGTCAAAAATTTCAGGCTTTCTAGTTGCCGGAAAGTCAGATTTCATGCATATATAATTTTCATGAAATAATTGTAAATAGGAAGAAATGGCCTTTACTTAATCGAAAAGGCGGCCGGATGGCCGAGTGGTAACGCGTTTGCGTACCACGCTGGAGGACCCGGGTTCGCGTCCCGGGTCTGGTCCCGGATTTTTTTCGGGGTGCTGGGCCCGGCCCGGTGATCCCCGTCCTTCACCATCCGGCCCCCCTCCACGGGTGTGGGTGCAGCCCGTGGTTGGAACTGGCCCCGTCCCTTAGTAATCTCCCTGATTGGAAAGGGGGCGTAAAATATGCAAAAAAAAAAAAATCGAAAAAATTTAATAAATCAGCCGAATGTAATGTGTAGAAAAACAAACTAAAAATAAAATACTGCTCAATTAATAGTAGCAATAATGTCGACGGATTGGCGGCGTGGAAACGCTTCGGCTTTCCACTCTGAGGACCCGGGTTCGAATCCCAGGTCCCACCTTTTGAAAATATTTATCATGGTGTCCAGGCGCGGCCCGTCGATCCGTGTCCTTCACAATCCGGCTGATCCATCCGTAGGGATGTTTCGTCCCGCCACATAGTATTCTACCTGAATGGAGTGTGGCGTCATCTGTTGACCAAACAAAAATTGGTTTTGGAACGTAACTCTTTTTGTATTGGCTCCGGGTCTCCCTAACCTAATCTAGATCTTAAATAACAAACACATGTAATGCACTGCAATTATCATATATATAGAGCGGCCGGATGGCCACATGGTAAAGCTGTGGCTTACAACCTTGGAGGATCTGGATCCCATACCACGTGATTACTACCTGAATGGAGTGTGGCGTCATCTGTTGACAAAAAAAATACGTGATTACTACCTGAATGGAGTGTGGCGTCATCTGTTGACAAAAAAAAATACGTGATTACAGCTCTGCTAACATGAGTGAAATGATAGCAACTCGTCCTGGGCCACTCAGCTAGCGGGCAGCTTTGCAGATACCCACGCGCTCATCAGCGTACCGCGTATGAATGAAATTCTCGCGTTGGACAAATTAAATGGAAACAATTAATATATGGCGTATATGCAAAATAGCGTTCTGCAAATCCGCGCTCTGCAAGGGTTTACTGTAATGGAATTTCGGCGATTTACTAACGTTTAGTTTCTAATAGAAATTAGCGTGATTATAATAGTGGGTCACAATGTCATCTACAGATGATAGAAGTGTGTAATTTTTTAAACATATGAAACTACATAATATATAAACAAGAAAACTACAGTTAAAATATTTGAAAACAATTAATATATGGCGTATATGCAAAATAGCGTTCTGCAAGGGTTTACTGTAATGGAATTTCGGCGATTTACTAACGTTTAGTTTCTAATAGAAATTAGCGTGATTATAATAGTGGGTCACAATGTCATCTACAGATGATAGAAGTGTGTAATTTTTTAAACATATGAAACTACATAATATATAAACAAGAAAACTACAGTTAAAATATTTAAATTTAATAATATTTATCATTATTTTACAGCAACCTTCGTGTTATATCAATGCTGTGTAAATGTGTTGAACAGTATTTATAAACGAAAAAAAAATGATTACAGGATAATTACCGAACTTTTTTTTTATCCCATATTATTGTTGAAATATCACACATATATTATTACTATATTTTACTAACAAAGCTGTATATTATGTAACAGTAAATCAGTTTAAAATTCAAGTGTCATTTGCAGATGACACTGGGCAATATTTTAACTAAACTGTTTATTGGTGTGGATATATGGTAGTTTATTTATTTATTTTTTGGATGACCTTTGATGAGATAATTGAGTTAGAGTATGGAGAGACCGCTGGGGACATCATTTTGTTTCCTCCTGAAGATAGTGGGGATGAAAATGATGCCAATTTCGTCACTTTCCGGATATTGCGTTCACGGCGACATCATTTTGTTTCCTCCTGAAGATAGTGAGGTCACTGATGAAGATAGTGGGGATGAAAATGATGCCAATTTCGTCACTTTCCGGATATTGCGTTCACAAGTGGAAATGCAAGCCAGGTCTTCCGATATAAATTGCGAAGAAAATGAAGATGTAATCCCTGACCCTGTTTCAAAGAAGAAGAAAAAGGAATTTGTAATAAAGAAATGGTTCGTTAATACATCTGCACTTACTTCTTGTGGGAAAGGTGATTGTGAAGAAGAGATTTTTGGCTACTGTCAAGATGATTGGCTGATACTGAATGCTTTCAGTTATTTTATAATGATGATATGGTGCAAGTGAGAAGTCAATCCGACTCGTGATAGTTTGTCGGCATGCATGCAGAAGGATCCGGCGTCTCCTAAAAAGTTTTTTCGGGGTTCTGGGCCCTGCCGGCGATCATCGTCCTCCTCCATCCGGTCCCCCTCCACGGATGTGGGTCAGCCTGTGGTTGGAACTAGCCTCACCCCTTAGTAATCTTACTGATTGGAAAGGGGTGTAAAAATGCAAAAAAAACCCTCGATAATTTAGATCATGCGAACTCAGTGCGACCTATTCTGATGCCACTTGGACTAAAGAATCACAGAAATGAGGAAACAAGGTAAGATCGAACCTATGTAATGCGAACTGAGAGAGAACCGATGCATATCAAACTACATCTATATCAAGATTTTTTTTGCCAATGTTTGACCCCATTTTTCCAATCCATTGGGTTATTCAAAGACAGGACAAGTTTTGACTCTGTCATAAACCAATTTTACTCGACCGAATCGTAGAGTACGGGGACGGAATGGACCCATGAATTTAATTTCCAATATTTGAATAGAATCGACCGGATAGTAAAGCAGTTATGGAATTGAACCTTGGCAAGGTTCAATTCCACATTTCACACCTCAAGCTTTCCAAGAAAATCAGGGTCCAATCCTGTTTCGAACTATATCTTTTCAATCGGCCGGATTTTCCGAGTGGAAACGTTTCGGCTTTCCTTTTTGCAGCAGAAAAAAGGGATGGACCGAGTCCTCTCGGGTTTCTATCCCTTGGAAATACTCTTACTCTGCTGCAAAAAGAATGACGCATCCCCAAAAAATAGAGCGAGAACTGCGAAACTCCTTACGCAAATGCCTTTCAGCTAGACACAAATATTTAAAATTTCATCGCCAACGAGGCACAGAACATTTTGAAAGCGCATAAAAAAGGCGCTCTCAAAAGGCTCTGTGTCTGAGGCCAATATAAGTAGCGGCGTTAGCAAGAAGATATACCTGACCGGTTTTCTTGTTTCGTTTAGTAGCCTATGAAGATACCTCTATGACGTATCCGACAACAGTATGAGCACCTGAACGAATTTGAGAGACTTCGATTCATATGACTAGTAAACCTGTGTCGATTTTTTTGTAAGTGTAGTATTCGTAGGGTTCGGGTTTTTTTTTTGTTAACTACACTTTGATCTTAGCCAAAAGGCCGAGAAGCGATTTTTTTTTGTTAACAGATGATGCCACTTTCTACTCAGTAAGAGTACTAAGTGGCGGGGCGAAACAAGCCCTTCACAGGCTGCCCACCCCTGCGGAGGGGTCAGCCAGATTGTGGAGGACGGGGATCGACGGACCGGGCCCGGACCCCATGATAAATATTTTCAAGGGGTGGGACCGAGACTCGAACCCGGGTCCTCCAGAGTGGAAAGCCGAAGCGTTTCCACGTGGCCAATCCGGCAACAGATGATGCCACTTTCTATTCTGTAAGAACACTAACAACAGATGATGCCACTTTCTATTCTGTAAGAACACTAAGGAATGGGATGAAACAAGTCCTTTCACAGGCTACTCACCCCTACGGAGGGATCAGCCGGATTGTGGAAGACGGGCCGAGCCCGGACCTCATGATTAACATTTTCAAGGGTTTTTCTTGAAATTTTTACGGCCCTTTCCAATCAGAAAGATTACTAAGGAGCGGGGCCAGTTCCAACTACGGACTACATCCACACCCTTGAACGGAGCCGGATGACGAAGGCCAGGGATCGTCGGCCCGGGCCCATAACCCCGAAAATCTTTTCAGGACCCGAGTCCACCTGCGTGGCACATCAACGCATGAAAATCGCGGTCGGATGGCCGAATGATAAAGTGATGGAACCAGAGACTCGCAGCCAATCCGGCCGACTGGGATTCGGGTTCAGCCCGTCGATCCCATTAAAACTGCCTCATCTGCAGGGATAGGCAGTGTGGCATATAGTTCAGCACTTAGTAATCACCGATTGCAAAATGACATCAAATATTGACAAAAAGCATCCGTTCTTAACTTCCGGTCGACTCCGTTTTGGTTGAGCCTGCCGGTGATGGGCTCTGAAAGTGGCCATCGCCGGATGCATGTCCATAGTTTAAAAACCAATCCCTATTTTTAGGTATAGAGTCGAAGTTTCATCGGCCGGAGTAGCCCCATGGAAACGCTGCAAAGTCGGGAATTAGAACGAATGTCAATACTATGTACTTATCAG
>AYEL01040830.1:0-11527 GCA_000484575.1 Olivierus martensii
CTCCAGAGTGGAAAGCTGAAGCGTTTCCACGTGGCCAATCCGGCCAACTATTAAAGCCATTGTTGATGCTAAGGGCGGATTTATTAAATAGTGAATAGTTGTATTTTTTAGATTATAAATAGACAATAAAGTAGCAAAACTGGATTTTTATCTTTTATTTTTCTTCCTAAATACCTTAAAAATGATATAATTTTGCAATATTGAGTTTTAGATTAAATATATAAAAGATTTTGTAAAACAAAGCTAATATATTTATATAAATTTTGTTGAGTATAATAATTTGGCCACCCACTGTACTCACAACAATGGTAGTGATTTACTGTCAGGTTATCTTGAAATAGACTATAGTTGTACAATCATAGCTAAAAATTATGAAAAGCTAGCCACTGCAAAAACACCAACTTTGAAACATAACACTAATTACTAAATGTGTTCACATTTGTTCTATTTATAACCATCTCTTGCATGATGAAATCATCCAAGAGAACTTATTTTAACAGGATGATGCAATATGAAAAACTGACAATGCCATACAGGATTATTCAAAAAGAACTCAGCAATGTAGTGATAAACTTTCTGCTGTGTATTAACATTAATTAAATCTTTACAGCAAAATAATGAATAATGCATCTATATCTATATATTATAAATCTGAAATGCCTGAACACATATGTGCACTTATAAAGCAAGAATGGCTGAATGGATTTTTATGAAACAACTTTTGTTTGTTAGGGAATTTTACATAGGAAAATTTAAAGACAGGTATTGAGTATTAGAAATTGATTTTATATATTATAATTGGCATAAAATTTAACATGGAAGATCAACGCTATTTGAGCAACCTCACTGGGTTAAGTGACCAAGTTACATCCTTTAGCTGGCCGATATCATTGGATTACTATGATCGTGTCTTTGGTAACTGAGTAGTCTCACTGACTCATAATGGCCACATGATTGTTACCTGTGACCTCAATGAGACTGTTCAGTTACTAAATTAATGGTGGATATAGACTATTGTGCTGTATATTATTTCATTAAATTATTGAATCTCAGATTTCATATTAAAAGATTTTTTTAAAGTTATTTTTTTTAAATCTTTTTCCAATTTTCTATTGATTATAGCTTACATTACTTTATTTAGCCATAATATACTTAAGCTTTAATTAGGCTTAGTAATCACATGTTATTAGCATTCATGGCTATTAAAGATATCTAATGTGTATATATATATATATATATATATGTATACACATATAAATCTAAATACCTGTGCATGTATGTTCAATTATAGGGCAAGATAGGCTGAATCGATTTTTATGAAATAACCAACGTATTTCCCAATGAGTCTTAACATTGTCAGTATCATTACCATGTGACCGATGTCCATGTGTGAAGATATAAAACCGTCATTGCCATAGCAATGCAACTTACAATAATGGAATTTTATATAAATTTTCGAAGTATTTATGCGGCTACTGATTTGTTATTTAATATCAACATTTTTCAATCTGTGATTATTTCATGATTTTCATTATTGTAAATTTTTATTATGTAGAAGAATCTGTATTTGAGATTAATTCACATGTTTCTTGATACTCTTCATTCGAGACTATGTCAATTCACGTGTTGTATTGATATAAAGTTTTCATACATTGTACAATTGTATAAATTTCATAATGCCACAAAAAAGAGAGAACTTTTTAAGTAGATTAACTCCACCTGCTAAAAGATTGCATTTAATTTGAGAAAATGAAACATTAAAAAATCAAACAAATCGACAGAATTCTAATAGAGAGAGACAAAGAAGGGAACATTCGAAAAGACATATTTCAAATGAAAAGATTTTCAGAATTCATTGAAGAAAATCCTGAATGTCATCTAAAAGGTTATAATTTTAAAAAAAGAGAAATGTAAGTACAGGTAGGCCTCGATTAGCGCGAATGATTGGTTCCACGAATTTCTCGCGCTAATCGAAGTATTAACTCTATGGAAAATATGGTAATTGGTTCTTGCTTTGTGAGATTCCGGCCATTAGCTAACTTCACAATGAATAACTCTTAAACAGTTAGTGTTAAGTTTATTGTAAATATTTATTTTCATATTTTACATCATTGTTCATCATCTAAATTAATAACTTACCAGGAATTGCGTCTCATATCATCATCAAACCAACCGCCAAATCAAAACTAAAATAGCGAATCAAAAGCGGAAGTTGAGTGCCGCCTGGCCGCCAATTCTGGGTCGAGAATTGAGTGAATAGGCCGATTTGCAATTAAGCATTGCAACTTTATTGAATCAGTAAATTAGTTCCAGATAGCATTAATAAGCGAAGTTAATGAACCAATGAGAAATTTTTAACAAGTTTTCTATTTGTTTATTAGCAGAATACGACACCAAAAGATAACAAAAACAAATTTTTTTCACAAGTTTTATTTTAAATAAAGAAATCAGATAATAAACAAAAGAAAATAAATAATATCGATAGTACAGCAATATAATAGGCAAATAAATTTGTAAAAATATCCTTATTTAAAAAAATTTAACAAAGAATGCTTTTATGTCGCTCAATCACATCCATTTTTTGCTGTAGCGTAATCACTTCTCTTTTTTTCGTTTCCTGTTTTATCATCAAAAGTGTTCTTCCTTTTATCCATTTCGATACTTTTTAAAAGAGAAAATTCTGTACTCTACTGTATGTATACGATAGCAAAGCTAAATAATAGTACAGTAATGTTAAACAGTTAACGGCAAAAAGCCCATCTTTCTGATGTTTCACCCCTTCAAAATCGTGTGACCGTTCTTGGACTGCTCCTCGTCCGGTTTTACTAATCGAAAATTAACGGTAATTTGTTAATTGACATCATAAAAGGAGCTTTGTTAGTAAGACTGATCTGTGTTTACAACTCGCACTAATCGAATCTTTTCTCGCGCTAACCGAATAACGGTATCAATTTTTTAAGTCGCGCTAATCGAATTCACGCTATTCGAAGTCGCGCTAATCGAGGCCTATCTGTACAACACCATGACTGCCTGAGCAACACCAGGCATGGGTTTGCTAGTCTCCTTATAAAATGTTTAGTTAAATTTCTAATAGTTGGCAGCAGATGGATTATTGGCATGAATTACTGAGATTAGTGCTAAAATGGCATTGCCTAGTGAGAAATCCTTTTGTGTGCTTGCTTATCATGAAAAAAAATTAGTTTCACAGAAAGTTTAAGTAGCATCCACCATCTAGAAACTTCATTCTTAAATAGTACAGGGTGGGGCAAAAGTACCTTCACGATTTTAAACTAAAAAAAGTATATGAAAAATTAAGTAAATATATATTTTGAAACTCATAATACAGAGTGTGTTTCTTAAAGTTTTTTTCGACTATTTACGAAAAATGATGTCCCCTTTCGCAATGACAAATATGAGCTCTTTTTAGCACATCTTCCATGACCTTTCATAAAGTTTGAGATATCCCCAAACTCTCGCCTAATATTCGCTCTAAGTTGTTCCAAGCATTGCGGCTTGTTTACATAAACCCTTTCTTTCAGATAACCCCAAAGAAAATAATCTGGAGCAGTGAGATCTGGAGATCCTGGGGGCCATCTCAACTCACCGTTTCTCGAAATTAATCAATTCGGGAAATGTGTCCTCAAAAGAGCAACTGTGGCTCTTGCAGTATGGGCAGTCGCACCATCTTGTTGAAACCAGAAGCATTGATCTTCTTGTCGTGGTAAAAAAAGTTTTCCAGCATTTCCCTGTATCGATCTCCATTTATTGAAAGTATGTGACCAACTTCATCTTGGAAAAAATAGGGCCCGATTATTCTTTGGGCTGAAATTGTGCACCATACTGTAACCTTTTCACTATGGAGAGGCCTTTGGTGAATTAATTGTGAATTCTGTGAACCCCAATACCGCGAATTTTGCTTGTTTACAAAGCCACATAGGTGAAAATGTGCCTCATCTGACATCCACAATTTGTTTACAAAACCTTCCTCTATGTCTGCAAGATTTAATATGGCTCAGCTGTATTCTAGATGCGCATTAGCATCTTGTGGACTCAGTTGTTGCACCAGCTGGATTTTATACGGATGCACGTGGAGATCTTGTTTCAAAATGTGCTGCAGTGATCGTCGTTTGATCCGAAGCTGCAAAGAACGTCTTCGTGTTTAAGTTGTTGGTGTTTCATGAACACTTTCGTGCACACGTTGAATATTTTCAACGGATCTTGTTGTTTGCAGTCTTCCTGCCCTCCTTGCGTCTCCTACTGATCCCGTCTCTTCAAATTTGGCCATAAGTTGCAATATCGTAAAAGTTTCTCTGAGTAGAAATAATGTTTCTTCCATTTTTCAAATAAAAAGTTACGATCTTTATCCTTTCTGCAGGCATGTATCACTCCATTTCGAAACTCCCAAGTATTTATTTTAATCTAAAAAAGAGAAACTCAATAAATATTAATTCCAGAAAGAATTATTGAAATTAAAAATCGTGAAGGTACTTTTGCACCACCCTGTATAAGCAGTTTGTAGAGGATGGATGAATTTGCAAATTTAAAGCATAGGATATCCAAAAAGTGATGAAGTAATAGTGAAATAAGTGCAGGAATCTTACATCAGAAGTCCGTGCAAATCAACAAATGGAGTAGGGAGCTTGGAATTCCCCAATCAATAATCTGGCATATTTTCAGAAAGTGACTCTCAATACGACTATACAAATTATAGATGGTGCAAACCCTCATACCGAGTGATAAAATTTCCAGATACAAATTGTTTACAGTTGAAAAGTTCAAGAAATGTATGCTATTAATGAGGGATTCCTGGAGAGATTACTTATTTCAGATGATGCCAAGTTTATCTTAGTAGAAAAGGTAATCAATTACAACATTTGTTATCTGGGAAGTGAAAATTCACAAGAATCTGTAGCTCATGAAAGAGAGAATCCAAAAGTTAATGTTTTTTGTGCATTGTCTAAAAAGCATGTTTATAGGCTTTTCTTTTTTCTGAAATCACTATGACTGGCATAGTTTTCTTGATATGTTAATGATTTGACTGATATCATAGTTGACTGAAAATGATATAATTTTTCAATTAGATGGAGCTCCACTTCATTTTCACAATGAAGTGTGAGCATTTCTTAATGGGAATTTTCCACATCATTGGTAGTTGGTTATCTTCTTTGAGGCCCCATGCCCACATGCAATTTGCAGTTGTTTGATTGTTTGGTCAACTGATCGTCTCTCTGCGTCCACATAAGCGATTAAACACTTAACCAATCGAGACGTGTGGGAACATGCAATTAACAGTTGGCCGACAACTCATTATCTAGATCAGTTATACAAATTTTCTATCATAGTTTGGCAAACTTCTGTCCAAAGTTGAGGAATTAAATTCCTACTGAAATGTTCTTTCATAAATAATTTAATTCCAGATTTAGAAATTATACATTTTTGGTTATACCATTACAATTTTGTGATAAATCTAAATAAAACAAAATTTATGAAACATAATTTGAATAAACATCATGATACTGATATAGAGATACAAATATTTTCTTTTTTGAGAGAGTCATAAAGATTTAGGAATTATTTCAGATGCAAAATTAAGCTTCAAATTTCATATTATTTAATAAAAAAATTATACAGAAAAACTGGTTTTACTTGGAAATATCTGATATATATTTCTGATCTAATATGTAAAGCCTGGCTGAATGTAGAAATAATAAGTATTGTGTCTTATGGTTTGATTATTTATACAGCAACATTTAAAAAATATTTACAAAAATTAAATATTCAGTTAAACAAATTATTAAATTATAATGGATGGAGAACAAAGAGACAAAGGAAATAAACACATTATCAAAAGTTTAGTTGGAATACTAATTCCCCTTTAAGCCGGTCTAAATATTTCACAACTATCGGATAATGTAATTCATGTCCTCAAGCCTATTCAGGTGTCTATATTCCGACATTACCTTTCAAGTTTTTTCTTTTGTTGTCAAGTTGTACCAAGTTTCTATCTTAGTTTGGCAAACTTCTGTCCAAAGTTGAGCGATTAAATTCATATCGGAATGTTTCTTTGTGACTCTATTATATAAGATTGGTTTAGACTGAACTGTTTTTCTAAAATTTTCGGTCTAATCATTGGTATCCATTTCCTCTAACTATTAAATACAATACACTCAAACCTGTTTTTATGTGCGAATTTTTTTGTGTGGCGTATAAAAAAATTCCATCAAATGCATATTATGAATAAAAATTAATTAAAAAATGTAATTTAAAAAGAAAACAATAGAAGGCTGTCAAAATAACATGCAAATTAAAAAGAATCCAACACATGGCCCACCCGATATTACTGTACTTGTACATATAGCATCATCTAGTAACAGTGGTTGGTAAGCGTCCTGTGATTAACATATATACCTGTTGACCGAAAAATGTTCAAGTGTGTAAATTCAATTTTTCCTTGTTTGGAAAACCAATTTCTAGCTACATTGTGAGGTTTTTGAGGTTTTGAATAACATTTTCCATGTGGGACTTTTTTTATGCAGTCCCTATTTACTGCATAAAAAAAAATTTTTTTTAAATGTGTTGCAAACGATATATTTTATAGCTGCTACTGAAGTTTCAGGATATTTTTTTTATGCAATTTCTTTTATGCGGTCTCTATCCCCCGCACAAAAACAGGTTTGAATGTATACTCAATGTGTCAATACAACATAAAACTAGTTTAATGTTTTACTTACCTATTTATGTATCCTTCCAAAAACTCAAAAGAGAATGACAAATTTTCATCCAGATATATTTGTATTGGTTTGTACAACAGTTTGGCTGCAAGTAGGCGCAGACTGGTACAAACCTATATGTCACATCATAGTTGGATGACTGTTTAATTTGTGATAGGTCACAAACTGTTTAATCTGCTAACAAAAGAATTGTGGGTGCAGTTTCATAGAAGTCATATGTTGTCACTCCTGCACTTAAATAGTTAACTGACTGATAATTGCATGTAGGCATGGGACCTAAATTGATCAGTCTCTGTGCTTCTGGCTGCCAAGATCTCTCAATCTTATGCCAATGAATTTCTTCTTGTAGGATTTTGTCCCATCCTTCCCTGATAACTTAGAGGACTTATTGCTTGCATAACTGAAGCCATCACAAAAGTTGATCATGAGATGCTTGAGAAAGTATGGTCAAAATTTGACTATCACGTTGACATGTGTAAGTTACCTGTGGAGTATATATAGAAGGCTTATAATTTGTAAGTAAATTCTTTGATATGTAACCTTTCATTTCATACCTCTTTTCATTTAATAAATTGTAAACTTAAATTATACTAAATGTTTAAAATTGTTACTACATTTTGAATAACTGTGTATATTGTTCTTTTAGATGTATATTCTGATACATGAAAGTAATGCAATTTTTTTGGCTATTATTGTAGAAAAATAAATATTACATCTATTAATTTCCTCAATTAAAAACAAACTAGTCAAAAAACACCTAAGCAAGTACTTGCTTAAATTCAATGCAATAAATTCCTATGCTGTAATTTATTTTTAACTAAATTTACCATAAACAAAATATAAATATGAGAAAAACGAATATTTTTCTTTCAAAACTTTTCATTCTCAATAAAGATCTGTTAAATAATTTTTTTATAGTAGGCCCTATATGTTTACAGAATTTTTTATTTTTTTCGTTTGCATCTTCATTTTATTTATCCCAGGCCTTTCATTGGCTGAACGATGAGTATTATATCGCTAAAATTGATCTTGCACAGAGTATTTTCATTCTGCATAGTCATTTCAAAAGAAATAAGGTGATCAAGTAAAATTAAGGTATACTGTATAGAAAATAAACCTGCAATAAAAGATTGTGCACCATTCAGCCAATTAGAGACATGTGGTTAATAAATTGAACTTGTATCTAATAATTCCAATTCATTTGATAAAAACAAAATTTTTTTACCAGTAAAAACAGTCTCAGGAATATCAATAACTTCTGTTCCCTTTAAAATAGATCAATACATAATTAGTATTCAAAATTTATTTAATAATTCATTTCTGAAATAAATTATTATATTCATATAATAATTATTTTTATTTTACCGAATTGGGGATTATCTGTCCTCTATATGTCGCCATATTGTTATTTAAATACAAGGTTGCCAGATATAGTGTGAAAAAATAACTGTGCCAATTATTCGTTTGAATTAGTATACAATATTAATTAGTAACTCTACTGGCAGCAAAATATTTTTTTAAACAAAAGTAATTAGTAGTTCTATTGGCAGCAGAATATTTTTTTAAACAAAAATAAGATTTAATTCCGGGATCATGAAGATTTCTGAAGAATCCCGATCCTGGAATTAAGTTAGCCAATTGTTTTTCCCAATATTGATACCACTTTCCAATCATTATAAGAGGGATAAAAATAAACCTTGCCAGTAGCTGCTCACTCCTACGGCGAAGTCATTTTTGGTCAACAGATGATGCCCTTTTCCATTCTCTAAGAATTAATAAAAATAAGAGGCAGGGCGAAACAAGCCCGTCCACAGGCTGCAAATTCTTCTGGAGTGGTCAGCCGGATTGTGGAGGCAGAGATCGACGGGTCGAGCACAGACCCCATGATAAGAATTATCAAGGGATGGGACCTGAAACTCGAACTCAGATTCTCCAGAGTGGAAAGACAAAGCATTTCTATGCAGCCTATCCGGCTGACTAATCTGTGGAGAGGTCAGTCGGACTATAAAGGACGGAGATCAGCAGGCCTGACCGCATCCTTTTATAAAAAATTTTATAAAGTTTTTTGGAGTAGGGGTACTATTCGATCTCTGATAGTCTGGATAGAAAGTTAATTCATTCAATGCATCTATCTAAGCCGAAAATGGTTTAACTTTTCATTCTGTTGTTGTTTTTCGCATCTTTCCAATAATCTCTCATTAAGCAGTGGTGCGAGCATTTCAAAGCACACAACAGACCGCCTATACTCCTAGTGAGGTCTGCTGTCCAATAAATGAAGATATCGGCGGATTGGTAGCGTGGAAACGCTTCGGCTAGCCACCCTGAAAGCCGAATTCGTCTCTGAAGGCTGTCCTTCAGAGACTATCCTTGGATAGATTTATCATCGGTCCGAGACTAGCCATCAATCCCCGTCCTCTACAATCCGGCTGACCTCTCAGCAGAGATGAGAAGCCTGTATAAGGGCTTGTTTCACCCCGGCACTTAGCACTCTTATTAAGTGGAAAGTGGCGTCATTTGTTGAACAAAAAAAAAGTAGTTATATGTGTTCAACGGGATCGGCCGGATTGGCTGCGTGGAGACGCTTTGGCTTTCCAATCTGGAGAAATTGGTTTCGAGTCTCGGGTCCCACCCCTTGAAAATATTTATCATGGGATCCGAACCCGGCCGTCGATCCCCGTCCTTCACAATCCGACTGACCCTCCGCAGGGATGGCCACCTGAGGAAGAGTTTGTGTCACACAAACTTGAAGCCGGCTTTGGGTTGATCAAGATAGCCACCTTTCGATCGTAAAAATTCGGAAGTTCGACTTTAAAACTGTAATAACAATCGTTTTTCATGATAAAACCCTTTATAATAATGAGACCAAATATTAAGACTTAACTTTATACATATGTAACAAATTTTAATAATAATTGTATCGCAGCTTTTCTGAAATATATAGTATTTATTTATAACATTAATTGCAATGATAACATTTTTTTAATATATAAATTATTTTACAAACAATTTCTTTTTTTCTAATTAATTTTTCCAATATAGTTTCAGGAATATTAACATTTTTACTCTTTATTCTGCTTAGATTCTAGTTGTACAGTATTATAAAATTGCAGGTAATGAGTAAAAAGTGATACTTATTCAATTTGCAAAATTTTATAAATTTTCACTGAAATTCATCGGTGTTTTTTAAATAATTTTATTCTCAGAAAGAAATTTTTTAAACAGTAAAGTGAAGAATGAGAATGAATGTATACGTCTCATTATGTATCTTTAAAAGTAACTCTAGTAGAAATTATATTAAAACATTAATAAAAATATTTCACATTTTATTTTTTATGGTTTTATTACGCAAAAAGTAAATATTTCAATCACTCGACAACTACTATTTAAGTTTGTATTACATATTTCACATATAAGCTGGATAAGTTGGAAATTTTGTAAGGAACAGCATTTTGTCTCCATAATTGTCTTCTACTTTCAGCTTTGGAAATCTAAAACATAAAAACATATTTGTAGAAATATTGTTTTTCTGTTTCTATTACAGTACTAAAGAAATATAGATACAATTCTATAATGTAATATCAAAATTAATAAACAAATACTTTATTGTCTACAACATTTCACATATACGTGCATATTTTTACTGGTTAGAATGATGCAAACGTGCCAGTTGCCGATGACTTATTTTTAACACCCTGACGCTATCCTGTGAAACTCATAAAGTCATCAAAAAGTGTGTTTTCTTGTATCACTAAGTTTATTCCTGGCTTTTGCAGAGTGGAGTGTGTTTCGGGGTAGGGTCGAGAGTAGTTTGCATGAAAACAATTTTATACTCTATAACCTACATAAGGTTTACTTGTTAATGGAAAATACCACACAAATGCACCAAACAAGTAGCAGTAAAAATATGCACGTATATGTGAAATGTAGATAATTAAAAACACAGATTAAAAATTTTTCCGGGAAAAACCGACTCGGCTACTCGGCGTTCTGACGTGTTCGCCCATTTTTTTATTATATATAACAGCTATGAAAACTTTGAATCCATTTTTTTCGGAATTGGCTGAATAGTGCACACTAATATTTTATCATATTAACACATGAAGTTTGATTCCAAAGTTCATTTTCCAGACCGCGCCCTCTCCTTGTTAGTATTCTTCAAGAATGGAAAGTGGCGTCATCTGTTGACCAAAAAAAAAAAAAAATGAATTGGGCCAAGACCCAATGAAAAAATTTTGAATGTACAGGTAGTCTTCGACTTACGATGATTCGCACTTACGACGGCCAAAAATTATTACTAAAATTTTCTAATTCAACTTTGCCGCTTGCATATACATACATATATCACATTGCTTTTATATACGCATCACAGCATCGCTATTAGTCGGCAAGCAATGAAGCAAAGCCATATTATTTACATAAACTTTGACAAACATGGGGCCCCTCAAGCGTGGGGTCCGATTGGGTGCAATCTGCTTAAATCCGGCACTGCTCCCAAGTAGCGTGTGTAAATAAACTTCAAAGCTTTTTTAATTTGCACGTACACTCTTACCCCGTTTCGGGTTAAGTGCAGAATAGCTGACATTTTGTACGATCTTGTAGCAAATTTAAAATTTTCATGGATGAATTAAACGGTAATAGCTGTGCAATGCGATTATTAACGATCCTGTTAAATATTTATACGATAGGTTAAAATACTTGCATTTAAAGCCCAACTTTGCATAAACCGCTCTGCACTTATCCCATTCCGTCTTATCTTTTATTTTAAATAAAAATCAAATGGTTATCATCACCGACGT
>AYEL01040877.1:0-14364 GCA_000484575.1 Olivierus martensii
TTAAAAAATTATAAAAAAAGTATAAGATCGTCATTTCTATTAAATTTTATTTATTTTTATATCATTGTGAATTATTTAAATATTAGGTAAAAATTACCCATACGCGCGTCCTTGAAGACGGAAGTACAACGCGCGTCCCATCGGGTTAAACTAAAATCTAACTTATTCTAAAATATAACTTTTTTATACAAAACTTATAACCTTATAAAACTGAACTAAACTTCACTTATGCTAAACTAACTTATCATCTAAGAAATAAGTAATGTCCTAATCCAAACTATTCCTTACGTACTAATATAAACTATATCTATTATCTATTTAACTTATTATACCTCGTTATATTTAACTACTCAATTATTCCTCTCTATTTAACTTATTATACCTCGTTATATTTAACTACTCAATTATTCTTCAATTAATTTCACTTATCAGACTCAATTTTCTCATATCTCCTATTTCTATTCTCTATACCTGCTCTATACTATCCGAATTTCTGTATTACTGTGCATTTTATTCTGCATTTGTGCTAAGTCTGCACTTTCTTTAACCCAATACAGGAACAGATATGCACTTGAATCTATAATTTACTCTATGTTTTATATTCGGCACTACTGATACTAATTTTATATTTTCACATATTCCCGTATTTCATTTCTCATTTTATTTAACTCTCCTAAATTGTAACTTTTACTGAGAGTTTGTAGCGTTCCCTGCGGAGGGAAGGTAGAACGTCCTGCAGTTAAGGGGTGCTTTACTTCTACTCTTTGACGCTTTCCTTTCCTTTGTCAACGAGGGAAGAGGTGGGTCCTATGTCTACCACATTTTCTGTGCCGTTTTCTTTTCTCTCTTCATTTCTATTCTCATTTATCTTCTATATTCACTTTTGTTACTCTATCTCTTATTTCCCTACATAGATTCCTCTTATTTCTTCTTTTATTCTATACCTATCCTATATTGTATATCTATCTCTATACTAATTCACAAAATATATTCTTCATTATTCATTATTCCTAATAAATCTATTGGCCCTTTTTTCTCAACTATCTCTCCTGTTATTCTTTTGATTCTTCATCCAAAACTGAAAAAGGGTATCAGAGAATGGAATATTGCCAACAAAATCCAATTTTTTCGTGGCAAAATATTAAAATGCAAAAAAATTATGACAAAAACAAAAAATCATAATTTTTTTAAATGGACGCGCTAGAGCGGTAGACCGTTAAAAAAAATTTTTTAGGATCGCAAAGGGTTGAGGTCTGCGACCTCCTTGGACATATCTGTCCCGAACAAAAACTTCAACAAATCGCCACCTAAATCGACAAGTGCTCGCTTTTTCCTTAGATTTGTGCTTAATGTTACTAATAATTTTAAATCCCTATATTCTAAATCCTGATCTTTTAACATTCGATCTAGATTTTTGGCCTCCCTTTAATTGCGAGCATGTGTCTTGACCTTTATTACGCCTTCTTTCCCTTAACCTAAGAGGGAAGAGTTGGTTTCTTGTCGCAATACCTTTTTACCACCTTTTTCTGTGTCTGCTCCATTTGGTGGGTTCTTACCACCCACAGGAGCGCCGCGGTAGGGATATTTCATTTGTCCCTACAGGGGAAATGGCTCTATGCACCATCCAAAAATCATATTTTTATCTAAACGAACTTAATCCAAGCTAACTTAACTGACTAACTTATTCTAACTTAACCTACGTGTCAATTCCAACCCCATCCTCTGTTTGTGCGTCCTCTGTGTAATTCCAAAGAGATCCTAGCAACGCTGGATTCTCATCCTCCTTCTTTTGAGCTTCCTTTATTAGTTGACGAAGGTTTTGGAGATGTCTTTTCAATTGGGACAATTTAAAATCGAATTCGCCGAAAGGAATATCAACTACAAGTGTGAGGATCGCGGAGAGTAGGCGCTGTTAAAAGAAGTTGGGATGCCAAAATTGGCCGAATTTGACCGTCGCGTTTAGCGCGCGGCGTCGCGCTTGGCACGCAGATCCATGACGCCGAGGTCCAGGATTGGAGATTGACGCAGATACACAAATTCAACAATAAAAATATATGAATTTTCTTTTTCATCGCCTTACCCCTCGCAGATCCTCTGGGATTCACGATCCCACCCCTGCCACCATTTTGAGGATCGCGGAGAGTAGGCGCTGTTAAAAGATGTTGCGATACCAAAATTGGCCGAATTTGACCGTCGCGTTTAGCGCGCGGATCCGTGACGCCAAGGTCCAGGATTGGAGATTGACGCAGATACACAAATTCAACAATAAAAATATTTATTTAACAAAATAAAAGCATAAAAATTAAAGCAATTTATTAAATTAAAGCAATTTAAGCCATAATTACTAAAACGTCTTAATCTAACTATTAATACATTTTCAGAGAGAGAGTTCCGCCACCCCACGCACATACCTGGACAGAGAGACCATACAATTCTATTTCACATTTCTTATTATCCTATTTGATCACTTAACACTAAAGTTCAAAAGTTCACATAATTCGCTGTCACTTCACAAGTGTCCACTATTGATCAAGACTGTTGTCTATCGTTGCTGTTGACCGCCATCATCTTCTCTGTCTCCCGTCGTCATCTCTGTCAACAATCTCGCTGTCGACCGCCATCTTCTCTATCTCCCGTCATCATCTCCGTCGGCCGCCCCCGACGGGACGAGTTTCGTCTTCTCTTTTTCTTGCTTACATGATTCTTAGTCGCACTTTTCTCTCTTATCCTCTCTGACTAAACTGACTGAGGTCTGACACCCATCTCTTTGATACGGAACTCTTCGATTTTATTTCTTTTCCAAAACAGGGAAGTTTCCCACGGTGGAGTATGATACGGAACTCTTCGATTTTATTTCTTTTCAAAAACAGGGAAGTTTCTCACGGTGGAGTATGGAACTAACGAACTTGTTTAGAGTTCCTTGTTCGCGATGATTGCTTTTATCATTTATTAATTAATCATTTTTTATAAATTTTTATATCTAATTTGAAATAATAAATTTTTCGAATTAATTAATGTTCAAAAAAACATCGGAGTTTTTTGAATCCTCACACAAGTGTCCAATGGCTCATGTTAAGGAGAAAATGTCCCTGATTTTCAAATACAACTCCTTTATTCAGGATGGAGTTTTCATCTTATCAGCCATATTAACTGTTGTTAAAACGAGTATAGCGAGTATGATACTGTGCTTTCCATTGTCAACTTCGCAGGTGTCTGTAAATTATGTCTGCAAATAAATTACATTAAATTGATTTCTATTCTCTAATGTTCTATCGCTTTATTATAATAAAATTGTGTAGGTTTTTAACTTAAATTTATTAAACATTTGTTTCTCTTGGGACCCTAGAACGTGTAGGAGTGGGTAAAATCCAATCTGTATCCGGAACTGATCCGAAACTCCTAAGCACGTATTCTCGAAAGTCTGAGGTCGTGAACTCCGACCGGGGTCCGATTCGATCGGCTCCTCGTCCAATAAGGTCCTGGCCGCATCAAAGCGAACACCAATTCATCCCAAGAATCTACTTCTAATTCTGGGGTTCCTTCAAGTGAGGGTTCGGGTTGGTCCTGTTCTGTTTCCTCTACCTGTTCGAACTCCAACCGGGCATTTGCCGGCTTTAAGCGATTTGCGTGCACTAAATGTCATTTCTTTGTTTGTATATCTTCTACTATGAAATTTACTGGACTAGTTTCCTCAATTATTCGGTATGGTCCGCTAAATCTCAGATAGAATTTCCGTTTTAATCTTCGGGAACATAAACCTCATTCAAGAAGACTGTATCGCCCACAGAGAATTTGTGCGGCCTTGTTGTTTTATCGTGATACACCATGCGCTTTTCTGCTGCGTCTTATGCATATTTTTGTGCTAAGCGGTGAGCTTCTTTCATGATGAGCTGTAACTCAGTAACAAAATTCTCCTCTGCATCGTAATGTGCAATGTTTGGCCTAGTAATTATATCAAAAGGATAAGTCGGGTCTCTTCCGTATAATAAATAAAACAGTGTGTCGTTTTCCGACGAGTGTACCATCGAATTATAAGCGAAGACTATATATGGCAACATTTCATCCCATTGTGTCTGATCCCTTTGTACGTAATGCGCTAACATGTCGATAAGTGTTTTATTAAGGCGTCCTACCACACCATTGCAAGCTGGATGGTATGCCGTTGTTAAAAGCCGTTTGATTCCCAGGCTTTCGACAGCCTCCTTCATGACACGGGATGTGAATTGAGTACCCCTGTCACTGAGTAATTCCGGAGGCGTCGAGTGCCTTAAAACAACATTTACTACAAAAGCCTTTGCAACTATCTTTGCGGAATTTTCCGGTAACGGCATGCATTCCACATATCGGCTAAAATGGTCTATAAATACGAGAATATATTTGTTTCCCAATCTAGTAACAGGTAATGGTCCTACGATATTGAGAGCGGTTCTTTCGAACACCTGTGTTAACCTAGGAAACATTTGAATGGGCGCCTGACGGCGGTGATCTTGCCGACGGCGTTTAGCACAGTGTTGACAACTCTCGCAGTATTTAGCTATATCTTGACGCATATTCGGCCAAAAGAATTGCGGTTCGATTTTCTGCCTCATCTTTTTAGCGCCGACATGAGCGGAAATAGGAGCATCATGAAAAATCCTAAAAATATATCCGACCATGGTTCTAGGTATCACTAGCTGATGCTAAACCTCCCTTCGTGTCTGACATTGTTTTTGTTTATATAGTATACTGCTATTATCCAAAAAATAGTCTGTGTAGTCGCTTTGATTTGATGTATCAGGCTGAGATAATTTAGCAATAATATCTTTGCATGCTGGATCCAATTGTTGTTGTTCCCCAATTTGTTCTATACTGAATATAGGTCTATATTCCTCTAGTCCTGCTATTGGAATTCGACTAAGCGCATCGGAATTTGTGTGACCCTTTCCCGGTTTATGAATAATTTTAAAATCATACTCCTGAAGTCGCAGATTCCACCGAGCTAATCTTGAGCTTGGATCCTTGACATTCATCAACCATCGTAGGGGTCGACTATCAGTATGTATTTCAAATGAGCGACCATAAAAATAAGGTCTAAATTATTTTACTGCCCAAACTATCGCAAGACATTCCCTCTCAGTTGCGCTATAATTCATTTCAGGTGCTTTAAGTTGTCGACTAGTGTAAGCTATAGACAACTCTCCCCGCTCATCAATTTGTGACAAAATTGCTCCAATAGCATATCCTGAGGCATCCGTTGAAAGGATAAAAGGTTTGGAGAAATCTGGTGATCGTAATAAAGGAGAGGAAGTCAAAATCTCTTTGAGTTTTTGAAAAGCTTACTCACACGAATCGTCCCAATTAAATTTTGTATCCTTCTTTAACAATGACGTAACTGGTTTTGCGAGTTTAGCATATGCTTTAATGTGTTGTCTATAATATCCTGTTAATCCCAAAAATGAACGCACGTCGGTATCCTTCTTAGGCCTCTGAAAATTCACCACGCTTTCTATTTTGGAGGTGTCTGGCCTAATCCCTTCTTCCGATAATTCATGCCCTAAAAACTTAATTTGTCTTTGTAGGAAATGACACTTTTTTGGTTTAAATTTAATACGTGCTTTTTCTAGACGCTTAGAAACCATTTTTAACCGTTCTAAATGACTTTTCAAATCTTCACTGAGCACTAAAATATCATCTAAATAATTTAGACAAATTTTTCCACATAGTCCGTGTAGTATGTGACTGGCAGCTCTTTGTCAGGTAACGGGGGCATTACGTAATCCCATCGGCATCTGGAGAAATCGGAAGTGCCCAAAAATAGTTGAGAACCCGCTTTTATCCCTCGACTCCGCCTCTAAAGGCAACTGCCAGAATCCCGATAAAGTGTCCATTGTACTAAAATATTTCGCCTTACCAATTAAACTAAGATTTTCTGATACTAATTGAATAGGAAACGGATCCTGTGCACAATCGCAATTAAGTTTCCTGTAATCTATCAGAAAAAGATAAGTACCATCTTTCTTTTTAACGAGTAGTGTGGGCGCCGCACAACGGCGAACTCGAGTGTTCGATCACCCCGTGCTCTAACATTTCCTCCACTATCTCGTTCATTTTCTCCCGCTGTGCATAAGGTATACGATATGGTGGCTGATAAATTGGCGGACTGTTGCTTGTATTTATTTCATGCTGTACGATATCACAATACCCCAAATCAAAATTGTTTGTCGCAAAAACGTGTTTGTATTTATACAATAAAATCTAATAACGGCTTTTTCTTATCTTTACCCATCTTTGACCAATCAAATAGATTTCCGAACTCCTTTTGACTCATATTTGCCATGCCTTTGAGCTTTTGTGGCTTATCCTCAGTCGATTGTTCCTCTGTCTCTTCCGTCGCTTGCAAAAATTTACCTACTTCCTCCTGTTTATGGAGTTTTACCGCATTAGTCTTAACATTCATAATTCTAACAGGCACCTTACCTTTATTTTTCGTTTTAACTAAAAGATCCATAGTTATTAGTCCCTGTTCATTTAGTATTTTTGACTCTATAATGCCTGTTTGATATTTTTGTCGAATACCCGTGACCTTAGCTAACGCTATCATTTCTGCCATAGGCGGGATGGTTCGGTCCTCTAACAAATACACAATTCTCCCACCGTCTTCGCAGTTTTGAGTTAGTGAATTTGTAGAAACCTCATCCTTACTGTTCTTATTTATTTTTCTGTTATTCGCATCTGATTGTGACAGAGCTGGCTCTTTTCCGGCAGCTCGTTCACAAATGTGTCCCCGAAAATTAAGTTGTGTGCCGTTAGTTAAACTAATTCTAGAGTCATATAAACAAATTGTGAGTTATTGCTGTCTAATTATGTTGCCTCCCAAGATACCCTTGTTAGGAGCAGTTATCCGGGGATCTACAACATCACAGACATGTCTAAATATCAACGGTCCGATCTGAAATTCGAATCCATATCGTCCATACGTTTTTATTGCGTGTACCGTGACACTTTGTAACTCTGCTTTTAAACCTTGAAGCACTGGTGTAAGTTTATCAAGCGTTTCTACGAATGTTTTCGATAACAGAATGACTTTAGCACCTGTGTCGATCGTTAATGCAATCTGTCTGTTATTAACGAAACATCTTAAACTTGGTTCCGTATCTCTAGCTATTTTAATTTTGTTTGTTCCCTTTTTACTTGTTCCTTTAGATCGATTCACGTTTCGCTTTTGTGGCTTTTTGCCGAATTTACTTCGTCTTTCTTTTTCTTTGATTGATAATACCATGTGTAAATTTTTCGACCGTAGCTTTTTTATCTTAGTAGGACGATCATGCGTAAATTTTTCACATTTTAGTCAAGAATTCGAAATATTGCCGTTTTGATGGCGATCTCTATTTTGAAAATTTCGCTGTGGTGCGAATCGCACTTGTGAAGTTGATGGGCGCGATAACGGCTGAGGTGGATCCCTTCTCCTTGGATTTCCTCGTTGTCCACCAAAGTTTTGCAGTACGGGAAATCGTGGCCTAAAGCTACCTCGAGTTCTCGGATCGGAATTAAAATCTGACTGTGGAAACCAATTACTTCGCGGCAATCTATGACTATATCACTTCACTCAAAAAAATCCCGGTCCGCGTTTAATGCGTGAGTAAGCACGACGAATGAGGCAGAGAACAACATTGAATAAAATTCAACAGCTTCTTTATTTAATTTGTATAAATGCACAAGAGAGGGAGTTAAAAATTTAAAAACGTTTCCCGACAAATCAGGAGAGATACCTGTAAGTTGATGATTCCTGGAAATAGTAGTCGACGACACAACAACACTACAGTCTTTAGTCCTTAAATATTGAGTCTCTAGTCCTTAAATGGAGATGAGTTGGGTTTAATTTAATTTCTTGATAACGCTGCAATCCACACTTTTTACCGTCTTCTGTTCGTCGGAAGGCGATAACGTTATATTCTAGGTGGCAGGCGTCTACAAATGACGGCAAGTGACACAATAATGACTGGATTCTGGAGAGTGGCTAGATGGCGTTTGGTGTTCATAAGAACTTGAGTGAGAGAGCAGAATTATATCTGTCTTGCGACGAGAATCAAGCTGTCCCTCGTCTGGAACCAAAGGCGAGGTGTCTCGGTAAGAGCTCGGACCTTTGTCCAACACAGCTCTTTTATCTCTCTGCCCTCTTCTTCACCTTTCTCTCCCGGGCTGGCTGTAATAGTTTCTCATACCTTCGTTGGCGAAGATCAGATAACATTCCTGATCGTTATTCTAATAAACAATCGTAAATTGACAGTTCCAAAGGACGGTAAGATAAACTAACACGTACTGTTTCTCAACCCCGTGTCATCGGATTTCACTCAATTGTGGCGTTAAATTTTATACTTCGATTCGAATCCCGACAATAAAGGGGGGGAATTTCCGATCCCGTATAATACTCCACGCTTTCGAAAATGATCTATTCCTTTAGGGATAGATGCATTTTGAAATTACAATTCGATATCTCTACATCTTATTCATAACATTAGCAATTTTACAAATATTCTTAACCGTTATATTAATAAAATTTTACAAGTATTCTTAATAACTGTAGTGTGTTTATTCAAGGAAAACTTTAAATAGTCAAGCTCAAAGGATTATTTTTAATGTCTTAATTATCTAAAGGAATAAAAATATGGAGAGAGTAATGATGCAATTATTAAAGAGATCAGCAAAGCAACAAGAGTATTATATTCAACCAGTCTAAGAATAATTGCTAACAGATCTACACCGGATTCGGAAGAAATAATTTGAACCCCAGGTAAAAAACGACCATGGATCCGGTATATATTTCAACTCTCTCTCATATTCGACCGAAAAGTTCGCGAACGCAGGCGATTGCGCTTTATGTTATTCGGGCAACTGTGCCAGAAATTTTCAGAGAAAATAAATATCCAACTGATGGGAAATTTTAGTATGTGCGATAAAGAAAATAAACTACGATAGTCAAAATATAAACATATTTTGACTGAAGTTTGATTTCTCTGAGAATAAATCTATCAAGTCATGTGTTTATCACATATCTATTTTTTGCAATTCTAATCATAACGAAAGATCGCTTCGTCAAATAATGAAAAATAAACTTCTCTTCAAATACGGCAAGATTGATAACAGATCATTTTTCATAGAAAGATCAGATGTTCTTGCCCATCGTCACAGATACTTACAACATATACACCATTTTAGAGAAAAGTTAAGTAATTTTGTATATTTAGATAAGACTTGGGTAAATGAGAATCATTCTAAGCAAAAGCAATGGTATAATAACTTATCTGTTAAGGGTCGAAAATTACCTCTTGGGAAAGGTCGACGTCTTAACTTGTTACATGCAGAAAGTGAGGATGGGTTTATACAAAACACAAAATTATTATTCCGATCTGGCACTAACTCCGAAAATTATCATGATGAAATAGAAGAAAATAAATTTAAACATTGGTTCCAATCAGAGTTATTACCAAACATCCCTACTAATTCTATCATAATGGATAATACACCTTATCATAGCATGTTGCAAGAAAAACTTCCAACATCAACATCTAGTAGATGAAATGATAGAATGGCTTAATTTTTATGGAATTTCTTGCTCTCTGGACATGCTTAAACATGATTTATATGAAATAGTGAAACAACATAAAAAAGAAAAATGAGATATGTGATTGATGAAATACCATCTCAAAATGGATACATCATTATCAGATTACCTCCTTACCACTTGACTTAAGTTCAATAGAACTAGTTTGGGCACAAGTATAGGAAGATATCAGAAGAAAAAACATAACTTTTAAACTCAAAAGATTTTGAAAAATTAACTGATTCAGCAACCATAAAGGTCTCACCAACAAATTGACAGAAAAAGTACTAACCATGTTATTAATCTAGAAATATTATATTGGGAAACAGATGGAATTATCGAAAAACAAGTGGAACCATTAATTATTAATACTAAAATATTTATTAATTCACTATTTAAATCATTATTTAATATATATTTAAACATTCTCTAAATGTGAGTAACTTATAATATGAACAAATATAGATATAAATTGTTACATTTTTATTTACAATTACAAAATAAATTTCTCCAGAAACATAATGAACAATATATTTTGTATTTTAACATATTTCGATTATAAAATGTATAAAATGCCCTATATTTTCTTTACAATTTATATTTGTTAACTGGTTTCAATTTACAGAGAAATATTGTGTTTTTCAATTATTATCGAGAAATTATAGACATATTATTTTGTTTGTTTGTTTGCTTGTCTAATCCCAACCGTCAGTATGTTGATTAGTGTCTGAAATGGATGGCATTTGTCTAATCTGCTGTCGCTCTAATTGCCGAACTGTGGTATTCAAGACTATAATATTTCCTACACGGTTTGTAATGTCTGCTAGATCATCTGTATTGGCTGTAGTATCTATATTAGTTTGATTTCGTCTGGTCCTGAGCCTGCATCCATGTTAATTTTCATGTTAATCGTTGTGTGTATAATGTCAATATAAGAGTAATAAATGATACGTTCCAACCCAAAGACACGTGAGCCTCATTGCCCGTCATCTTCAGTGATGAACCCGCATCACCCATCGTCGTCATTTTTATTTTATAAATAAAAATTTTTAAATTTAACTGTTCTTTTTAATCAGGATTCGCAAAATTAAAGTTTCATTAACGTCGTATTGTAAAACTTTCCTGTCGTCTATTACTATTCTTAAATGATTTTCCCTAATTTGATCGATAGAATTTTGAGCCCCAATAACTGTCGTTTCTTTTTGTGCTGAATTGTCTTTATATATATGATATACTGTATATCTGAAGTCTTTAAAAAAATTTTTCCATAGCGACTAATTGAACGATGACATCGCATCGAAAATGTGTGTCTATCTTTTGTTTACTGACGGTAACTATGAAGAAACGATGATGAAATAATGTTACTATCATCCAAAAACTATTTTCTAGAGATTCTGTATGTGAAACAACTAAATTAATTCTTTTTTGTCGCCGCGAATGGTACATCAGTATTTTCTGTTTTAATGTGAGGTATTAAACAATCTAACTCCTCTTCCCATTTACATAATAAATTTTTAAAAGGAGACCAGCAAGGTCGAAAAGAACAAATTTTCTCATGTTGTTGGATTACTGTTAAAAAGTTAGACTCCACACATCCACTGGGATTATATAAGCAAGGATATACTACAAAAGTAGCAGCGAATTGACTTAAAGCAAGTTGTTTATCTGTGCTTATATTGATTGATTGATGAAAAGAATTACTAGGGCGTACTCCTAGGTATAACCCTTGAAGAATGAAGAGAAGTGAGAAGGGGAGGGAAAGAATAGGATAGTATAAAAGTCTTGTCAAAAGAAGTGTGACAAGCCACTAGAGGAAATGAGAGGATGCAGCAACCATACCCGAGTTCCAAGAGCACTCGCGACAATGTTAAAAAAAATACAGAGAAATACACTGAAGATTAATTGAAGCAGTTGAAAAGCAGCAGCAGCAACTTATAGGCCTTCTACACATAGGGCATTTATTATTAAGTCTCCGTAAACAATCCGAACAAATTATATAGCCTTCCACGCAGGCTCTGATAGGCGGACGAGCTATGTCGTAACAGAGGGGGCATTTGTATCCGGCGGATAACAATGTAGCATCTATCATGAATGTTTTCGATTTGCCTTCGTTACTCGATTCCATGATCTATTACTGTAAAGAAAAATGTAACGGGAACTAAGTTAACTATACTAAATATTAATTGTATTAATTATAATAAGTGTTTAATTATTACTGAAAAAAAATCGAAATTATATTTGCAATCGAAACTATATTCGCAACGGAGTTTCGTCCGTAACATGCACGTCTGGATATAACTTTTGTCTACCCTCAACATTTATTGATGAAGGACTTTGACTTATTGCCAAATTTGATAGCTCCAACATCTCTGAACATTCTTTAATTTCCTAATTTTTATTAGAAGTGTCCGATTCGCACTGTTTGACTACAATCTGTTTAGCAGTTTTACGTCCATGGACTCTACCACAAGATCGAAAACGCTCCCTAAACAGAAAGAGAACAATGAGAAAGACAACTATAATAAGTAGACTAGATATCCCTGAGGTAACTTCTCTAAAATAATCTCGAGGCGCATTCTCCGATTCAACAGTGAGTGACTCCTTAAGTTCCTTGACCTTGGATTGAATATCCCGCAGTGTATTTCCGGCTGCGTTTAACGATGAGTCTGTCTGTGATAATTCTATTCTGTTCTTAGCAAGTGTATAATTATTATACATTCGGACTAGATCGATTTCCGTCCGATTCAAAATATCTACTACTAACGGAAATACAAGATGTGTTTTGGTAGTTAGTTTCAGTGTGGATCGTTGCTGAATATGCGCTGTCTATTTAATACCTGATAAATGACCTGTACAAGAATTCGGTAAATTTAATATATTAGTACCGATTAGCTTGATGATTTGTGGCTGCATACCCGATGTTGCCAGTCGGGAACACTCGACTACTAGACTCAATGGTTTAGCAGTCGAATAAATCCATGTACCCACTTGATCTAATCTACGAAACACCGGTGGATGTGTTGATACGAGTCGTTTGTCACAGAGCTGGACGACCGTTGTGTCCAGTCCCAAAAACAACGCATACTCGCAAATCTGGTATGGACTTTGCCATATAGCAGTCTCCGGTGAGCAAATCGAGATCGCTCCCGTGCGACATTTTAAACTTCGTATGTGTTTAGTAACATATAGGCTTGGCGATTCGTGGATAATGCAATAAAACTGTATTCCGTTTTATAATAAGCGAACATATTAGCTTCTGGATAATAAACTGGAAATTTTATAACCTCAAATATATCGAAAAATCGATCTGGATTCATCAACGTTATGTCAACGAATAATCTGAGTGTATTTGGCAACGCAATAGCCGTCACTGAAATCAACTGGTAGTATTTGAACAAATTATCTTGTCTAAGCGGCTCTATCAGTGAAATGTCAATCGGTAAGTGATTATTTATATCTAATAGCGCGTTATACAATGTTCGTCTTGGTACAAAATAAGCGTTCAATCGGCCTTGTTCTAAGACATCTATGGCCTATCGCAACCTGTATATTTCTGACCTGAATTCGGCAATAGCAACTTCTGTTTCGAAGGACTGTGCCGAAAAGAATGAATAGTGTGTACTGTTTTAATTAAATGTTCCTGTCCCTGTATTATTATTTTAATGCGCTAACGATTTTCTTTGACTGCCACTAATGTTTCATTCAACACAGTTGTCTGTGCCTCTAAAAGGGGAACTATATTTTTTTGATTAGTTTTTATCCGCGACACTCGCGCATTGACCCTTTGCACTCCGTTGTCAATACGTACATGACAGGCCGATGACCTGCTACAACTCCGTTGTCATGTAGGTATTGACAGGGCCTGGTGCCCTTATTTTTATTTATATCGAAAAATAAATTTTCCAAAATATAATTTTTTGTCATATTTTTCATTGTTTTATCATAGTATCCAAAATTTTGATGAAATTTGGATTTTTAATTAATTTTTTAAATTATTTTTTAATCGTTTTATAATTGGATTTATTAATATAACGCCATATTTGGACAACCAAAAATTCAAGAACGGATTGTCCGAATTTGTCACACTTGTTCTATTATGTTCCACATTTCCTTCTTAATTTACCTTTACTTTTGTTTACAGATATCTTGATCCAATTAATTATAATTTGGGAAAGTTTGGCCCTTTGTAAATAATATGATTTTAGCGCTTTTTCACACATAAAATTCGATAAATTAATTTTATTTAAAAGTTTATAAATTTTAACTTAGAGAAACAAAGCGATCTATACCACTTGATTTTATTGAGGCGGAAGTCGGCGTACTAGATTGTGGCGGGAAATATCTAACGGTTTTTCAAATCAGCTGATTGTTTGTTTAATATTAGTTATATTCTAAACATAACACAAAAATTTAAACAATAAAGTAATTCTTGTGCAATCCCTAGTCGAAACAAGTAACTTGTAGTCCAGGGGTGCATAATTATTGTCAAACAACCTCCATCCAAGGTCAACTACATGAATTAGGTTCTCAGCTAGTTACATTCTATAAAGTAGGGAGGGAAGGTATAAAAACCTGTCCCCTTTGTTTGAAAATGCTATTATTATTATATTTTAACTATTTTTTTAAAAAATTAATGACTTTTATGATGACTAAATACGGAGAAAAAATTCACCATCTGCCATTTTTAAAAGGCACTGAGACAAATTTGAGTAAAAAACATATAAAAAGCGATAATTTATCAAAAATCAGTGCTAAATCTGGCATACAGATGGCAGGATGATAGC
>AYEL01040904.1:0-11195 GCA_000484575.1 Olivierus martensii
ACCGTGTAAAAGCGAAACCATGTAAATTGAGTACCATGCAAATCGAGGACTAGGTGTATATTGTTTTTTGGGGTCTTATATATATATATATATTTCCTTTTTGTATGTTCTGTGTTATTAATATTCTTAATAAAAATTAAGTTTCTTAATTTAACTTAATTTCTTATGTGGAATTAAACATTTCTTTTTAATTGTTTTTGGAATGTAATTCCCTTTTTTATATTGGCTTCAGGTCTCACATAACACAGTTTCAGACATGACTTTTTTTAGAAAACTTATTTATAATGTTATACAAGGGTTACCCATATAATTTTTCAAAAATAGTTTATCTTTCACGTGCCACATGTAAATCCATTGCATACTAACAGGTACATGTGCCTTAGGTTGAGAATTGTTGCAGTAGAATATTGATTATCCAAATTAATTGGGACCAAGCTAGTTTAATTAATTAAATATTTTGGATATTCAAATACCTGAGAATACCTAGTTTATTAAAAAAAAAAAAGTGTTATTATGTATAATAATTTTATTGTATGCCTAAGATTATTACTACTACAGGGTGAACCAAAATGAACGCAACAGCAGCGAAAAAGTTAAAGTTAAAAATCGTGTTACTACTATATTTAAAATATAAAGTATTATAAAAAAAGAATTAATTTAGGAAATGAATTGTAAATAATAACCAAAACATCCATACAGTTGATAAAGCCAATATCTGATTTGATAACTGTTTTAATAACAAATTAAGACTATTTCTATATTATACTGCATGTATCTTCAAATAAGTAATCATAAACAAATGCATTAAGGTACAAGAGTAATACTTTAGCATAGCATCCAGTACCAAAAAGGTTATAGTTTATTCTTAAAAGAAGAAACTATAACCTTTTTGGTGGCAGTAGTTCAGATAGTTGCTGCTCTACTGTATATAGTATATTTAATATCTCTAATTAAAAACTTTTCCAATTTAAAACAATAAAGTATATGAATTCATTATATAACAATGTTAAAACAAGTATACAATACAAACTTCAAGGGAATTATAATCAAATAAATCCAAACAATGCCAAATTTAACCCTTCAGATACACTCAAGGGTTAAATTTGGCAAGTTGTTTGGATTTATTTGATATGTTAAAACAAGCACTTCATAGCAATAAACTCAATAGATATTTTTTTCATTTTACTCTTTTTGAAGTACTTTTGGCTATACACCATCCTCAGTGCTATATGTTAACATACAGAAGTATTTGAAAGGTTGTTCAAATACTTCTGTATTAATGTATAGCACTGAGGATGGTGTATGATCGAAAGTACTTCGCAATAGTAAAATAAAGTATCTATTAAGTTTAAAACAAGCACTTTATAGCAGTAAAGCTATTTAGTGAATTTAAGCAGTTTGATTTTGTGAATTCATTATGTTTATTACTAAAATGATATATCTATAATATTTTTATAACTTTCAAAAAAATAGATTTTTCATATTTAAAATTGAAAAATTTTATTGTTTGAATATATTATCATCAAAAATATTTTTGAAAATTACATAAAAAGCTATCTACTGTAGATATTTAAATTTAGTAATGTATTACAAAATTCAATAAAACTCTAATTGAATATTATTATTAATTATTTAATATCATCATAATTATTAAGATAAATAATTTTAATATTAATAAAATTGTACAAATAAAACCATATTAATTATAACAAAATTAATAATATATTTCAAAAATTTTATTTATTGTAAGTTTTTAAAAATGAATAAATACAGTCTCAAAATAAATCCAAATTTACAAGCCAAATTCTAGCCCTTGAATTATAACGGAATAATTTAATGATTGGAAATAATTTGAACTAAAGTTAGCGCCATCTCGTAATTAGAATAATAATTAATTTTACTAAATCTATGAGTGGCGCCATCTATTAATTAATAATTGAACTCGAATTTTTAATTAATTTATCTGAAGAAAAAATCTGCCTCGGCCCGGGGACCTTTGGGCTAACGTCCCAACGTCATAACCGCTAGACCACCAAGGCCAACAAGCAGATTGATTCTTCAGACAGTTATATTATATTATATAATATGTATTAATATGATATTATATATTATGGTCTAGCAGTTATGATGTTGGGACATTAGCCCAAAGGTCCCCGGTTCGATCCCGGGCCGAGGCAGATTTTTTCTTCAGATAAATTAATTAAAAATTCGAGTTCAATTTATTAATTTATAATTGGCGCCACTCATAGATTTAGTAAAATTAATTATTATTATAATTATGAAAATTATTATTCTAATTACGAGATGGCGCTAACTTTAGTTCAAATTATTTCCAATCATTAAATTACTCCATTATAATTCAAGGGCTAGAATTTGGCTTGTAAATTTGGATTTATTTGAATAAGTTCCCTTGATGTTTATATTGTAAAGTCTGGTCTCAAAATAATTTAAATATTGCTTGTGTATTACAATAATAATTATAATAATTTTGATTTATTTTCTTTCATGGTTGAATGATTTATAGTATATAATGGATCAACTTACAATAAAGAGCTTTTTGTTAACTTTTTCCAACAATGTCTGAATGCAGAAATATATAATTTTTGTTTATTTTAAAATATTAATTTAGATACATGGTTATATTTAGTATTATGTAATATACTGTACTTATTAATGTAAATTAAACTGCAAATCCTGTTAGAACAGTATTAGCAAATTAAAAATATTATTCATTTAATGATTCATATCAAAACAAAAATTAAAATGTGTTAATCTGATGATTATTTGTCAAATAAAAAAGTATAGTTTATTTATTATTCATTATAAATTTAAATTTCTCAAAAATTTATATCTTTCTTTATGGATATAATGTTAATTTTAGTAATTTTTTTAATAATAATTAATAAAATGTAGAGCATAAATCTATATAATATATAGGTGATTTCAGTTTTACTTTTCTAGTTATACTTTAAAGTTATAACATCAATTAAAACAATAAATTTATAAAAGTAATCTGTATTTTAAAAAAAAAAGATAGTAAAATATAGTAATTAAAATCTTTTAATTATAATTTATGAAAAATATATTTAAATAATATGACTCATCAATTTTAAGTGTGCTTGATTAAAAATTTCAGTATTTCATCAACTTATTATGAAATCAGAAATAGAAAAATTTATATAAAGATTCAAATAATACATGCATTTGTCTGCTAAATATTGCATTGCATCTAGAATTTTAATTATCATTCAAAATAACTTTGCAAGGTACTGAACTAAAGTTTTTCTATATGATGAGATAAAACTTACGATAATTCATTTTTTATTTTATGACTATGTAATCAAAAATAAACAGACTAGCACATTAAGCAGTATCATTAATTTAATATACTAAAAATTTTTGGTGTATTAATGATACTGCTTAATGTGCTAGTCTGTTTATTTTTGATGATGAGATAAGTTCATTAAAAAGACTAGCAAGTAAGAAAAAATTGTTTTAGATTATAGAAGCAATATGCTATATACAGTTCAAACAGATATTTTTTGTTTTTTATTCAACATATGTATTTTTTATTTTATTTAGTTTTAGGAATATATTTAAAATGACAAACTCTAGGTTCAAAGTGGAAAACACTTTATTATTATTTACAGGAGTACTTTCGACTTTATACTCCTGTAAATAATAATAATGCATTTTCTACTTTGAACCTAGAGCTTGTCATTTTAAGTATATTTCTAATTTGTAAGTGGAAGATTTTATATATTATTTTGTTACTTTTATTTGATTTAATGTATTTTTATACATTTTTATATACCTATTGTTGCTAGTTTATTTAGAATTTTAATTTTGTTTGACTTTATCTTTTTGGATTTGTTTTACATCAGGGATGCACAAACCTTGGCCTGCAGGCTGCATGCGGCCCACCTCACCATGTGTTATTTTAACAAACACACAATCAACGAAATATTATTTGAAGTTTTGAACGATGCATTTTTCAAATAATATTTTTCTGAAGCGAAATTATGTTTACAGTCATTCAATAATAATGTTTTTAAACAATAATGAAAAAATAATCATCATATTTGTAACAATAAATATTTTTATTTTTACTGTATTTGTATGTGAAATAGGCAATTTTAAAAAACTATACACTCGCACAAGATAGCATTGCTGCTTAACTAATGAAAATTTAGAATTAAATTTGTTTGGCTATTACAAATATCAAACCCAACATGAAAAAATATTGTTAAATCAATGCAATATCAGACATCCTATTAAAAATCTTTGTTTAATTTTGATTGTTTCTTTGTAACATGTAATTGAAAAACATGATATGATATATAACTTTCATGTTTTTTTAGTGGCACTCCTATAAGTTACAGTGAATCCATGCGGCCCTTGGTCTTAACAAGTCTGTGCACCTCTGTTTTACATGGTTACACCACTTCTACATTTATTTCTATATAGAATTTAATTTCTGTTATATATTTGTAATATTTTTAATTTTTTTGCATAGTTTGGCCTACAAGATCTTTGTATCATTAAACTTCAACTAACCAACCTTTTGACAGTTTAATTTTAGCTTATCTTGTTATTGTTTGCTTTATTCATGGCATTCCATGTCATTATTGCATTTATTTATTGTTAATTATGTTTTTTTAACTTTAAACACATCTAGTGCAGTTTGGTCTGTTAAGTCTTTGTGCCATTAAACACCCAACAGTTAACCATAAAAATGAATAATCATTTTGATATTAAGTATTATTATTTATATTTATGATACTTTTTTCGATGTTAAATATAAAATAGCATTGATATAAAGATACTTTTGCTGTGTTCAAATTGCCATTCTTCTATTGCCCCCAGGAAGTCTGTACCTATGCTTATAATAAAGACATAAAAAAATGAGCATAATAGTTTTACAAGTGTATCTTTTTGTTTTTCAAAGACAGTTGTATATCAATGTGCATATAAAACACACTTTTTTTTTTTTTTTTTTTTTAACTTGTAATTAATGTTCCATATCTAAATTCTGAATATAATTACATTAACATTTTATTGTTTCCTTCCATAAAATACCAATTTAGTTTTATTATTAAGTGTCAGAATTTAATTATTTTCCGCTTAAAATATGCTAGAAAAATTAACTTATTGATAAAGAATAATCAAAGATTTTAAAATAATTATCGAATCGATAATTGCAATTATCACTTTCGCTTTCGTTATCGATTAAAAAGACTCGATCTAATGCAAATTCGAGTTGATTTTAAACTTTCTATTGAAGTTAATTCTTTACTAACCTAAAAAACTTAATTAGAAATTACGTCATTAGTTACTAATCTTTTTCCCTCCAGAAAAAAGCAAAATAGTTTTCATTACAGTTGAAAAAAAATCTTTTAAATATTTTAGAAACGTCTTAAAAATTGTAAAAAAGTTATTTTTAAAAATAAAATGTTATATTTACTCGAAATAAATATTTTAATTCTGTGCATCAAGAATTTTTAAAAATATATAAGATAATGAAACTTTGTATATATCGTACAAGCGAACGAAGGAATGATGGAAAAAATAATAATGAAGAAAATGAAAAAATAATGAAACTTGCAATGGATGAGCTTTTTTTTTAAATTTCAATTAAAACTAAAATAAACAGCAGTTCAATGGCACAATTATAACTACTGGATTGGTATGCGATTGATTTTTGTGTTGGAGTACCATCAAAAGTTTTCGGAAATGTTTATCTTGGGTTAACTCTATCAAAGATCTAATGAAATTCGAAATAATGTTTCCGTTTTGATACAATGTCAATTAAATATTTAACATGTTTATTTTCTGCGTGATGAATCTCGATATACAGTATAATAAAAAGAAGCATTTAATTTTACTTACTTTCCAATTAATTTTCTATTCTGTTTTAGTTGATGCGACCATTTATTTTTCGGATACATTCAACAAAATGATTAGTTATAATTAATATTCATTTGTTTTTGATGCTGTTATGCTTACTGTTTAACTGAATATTTATTTTTAATTTTCCAAAATTTCAATTATAGTTCGAAACTCAATTTTAAGTGTTGTTTAATCATCATATATAAAAATAACGAAACGTTGCTGGCTGGATGTCTCTTCTGTAATCGAACTACTGTACCGATTTTTATAAATAGCATATCATTAGAAAAATTTAATCCATTGATTTCTGCGACAGCCAAGATTTTTTTTGTCGTTATTAATAATTTAAGAATTTAAAAATAAAAATTAAATTAAAATTGCAGTTTTTTTTAAGGATAAAATACGCAGGTGGCGCTGTAACTGATAATGGCCGTCATCTGATGATTTTCTATACGAGTTCAGAGGAGTTTCTCAATGATATTCAGAGGTTATAAGATTAAATCAAATATTACCGCTCATTTATATGAGCAGGTAATATCTATTTTTATTAATTGTTAACTTTCTCTTAATGTTTTTGAAGATGTGTAATAATAAGCTTTTTATTTTTCATAAAATTAAAAATTTAGAATTATGTTTAAATATAATTCAACAAAATTCTTTTTTTCGATTGTTCAAAATATAAAAAATGTTAGTGTAACTTGTATAAATTGTATTTAATACTCGTCTTAATGTTGATTTAATTCATACATATGAATAATTTAATTATGGACATTTATAATATTTCAGTGTGATTTAGCTCAACCGTGCCATCCCGATGCATCGTGTGTCAACACAGCCCCAGGTTTTCGGTGCGGGCCATGCCCAGCTGGTTACACAGGAAGAGAAGTGTATGGCAAAGGACTCGAATACGCAAGAGCAGTTAGACAGGTCGGTAAATATATATGTTTGCTGTATATACTTTAAACTTTAGAAATCCATCAAAAACAACAAGATCCGAATCCTCACTGAAAACTAATCCAATTTTAAACTTTTTAGAAAAATTTTTAAACATTTTTCATCTAAATCCCACCCGCGTTTAGTGTTTGACAGAGATTATGAAAGATAAACAACCTTCATTCTATGTTTTGCAGTTATGAACCCAAAGTCCATTTATCTATACTGTGCAAAAGGTAGTGTGTGTACCTTATCCCCTAGCATAGCTTCTATTGTAAGTGATAGAAGTTCTAATATAGAAGATATATCACCGGCTACAGTGTATATAAGGAGAAACAATGTTTGACCATTGCAAAGCTTTGCTTGACGTTAGTAACAAAATTAATGTTCTACCGTATCGATTGCTTGTCCACAACCAACCACAGATTCTATTCTACTATTTAAATCTTCACAGCTTGAAACGAATGAATGACTTAATCAATTCTTCTATTAAATTTAAATTTGTTGGATTTTTAATCATTTTTAACTCGTAATCATCAAAATGTGACTTTTTTTTAGTTATGTCTGGACATCAATGAATGCGACGAAGGAAGAAATGGAGGATGTGTGGAAAATTCCCAATGTGTGAACACAGTTGTGAGTAATGTATTTTTTTCTTCTTCTTCTTTATTGATATTTCTTTTTTATTACAGGATTTTTAGATAACTAAAAAAATGATAATTCGAAAAATTAAATTAATTTTTAAAGAAGATTGCTCTTATCATTTACTTTTTAGTCAGTTCATCGATTTTAGCATTAAATATTTTTGGTTAAGTATTTTGTGATTTAATTTAAATTATCGATCATTAAAAAAGTTCAAATATATTCACATTTATACAAATGCATAAATAATTTAAATAAATTTTTTGAATTATTAAAAGTAGACTTAAATAAGTTTAATGCAAAATTTATTAACGGTTGACTATGCTATAAACAGCAAAAATATAAATTTTTATCGCTTAAAATAAATAAATAAAAGTATCAGATTTTCGCGGGGAAAAAATATATATCCGCCAATTTAATCTTTCTTTTTTTTTCTAAAAGAAATTTCTATTCAATTCGAAAATACCAATTTCGTTTTTCATATAAAAAAACGTCGATTTTCACTTCTTACTTTCAAAAATTCGATTTTTTGGCATTTATTTTCTAAGCAGCCGATTTTTTTTTAAATATCTCCATTTTGTAACATGAATTTTAAAAGAATTATTTTATTTTTATATTTCATTTACTGAAATTATAAACTTTTTTTTTGCTGAAAACGTCGGATTTGTTTTAAATAATAAGTGTCGTGCATTTGATTTAAAAAATAAACACATTTTTTTTAATATATATGTATGCAATATATAAATTGTTTAAAATGTCAGATTTGTTAATTCATTTTCTTATTATTTTTTATTTAGTGTAATTTATTTAAATTGCGCACTGCATTTTATTTTCATTAAAACGACGTCTCTGTTTTCATTATATTTAATTCTTGTTGTCAAATCAGTTTAGCAGAGTTTTCATCTGTTTGTCTGTTCGACAAGCCGATAACTTCTATAAAATCAAACTAAAAACAAGATACAGTATTTTTAGAGTGAAAAATAGTCCGATAAAATAAAATAAACAGCAAAAAAAAAATTAAATTTATATAGATTATATTGCTGATATTTTTATGTAAAATATATGATTACTGTATCTTTATTTGGAATCTCAAATGGACGTTTACGAAAATTACGAAATTATAATTTTTTTATTTATAGAAACTTCACGAAAATATTATGCTTTAATATATTATTATTTGCTTTTAAAAACAAATTAGTATAATACATAATAATTTTTTATTAAAAACATTTTTTTTTAATTCAGCACAAAAAACAGTTTAAGAAATATTAAATAACAGTGTAAGAATATTTCTTACACTGTATTTTATTACAGTGTAAGAAATATTAAATTACATTTAATATTTCTTGTGATGTGCTGAAATGTATGAAAATGTATGTAAATGTGCTGAACTGAATGAAAATTATGTAATGAAGTTACATAATTTGCTATTAAATTTTTAATTTTCATTTTTTATGTTAGTGTAATGAAAAATTACATTGTGTGTACAGTGTAATTTTTTATTTGTAGATACATTTATCGATAATTTTATTATTTATAATTAATTCTTTTGCGGATATGTATGAAATTTTAAAATAAAAAATACAATTTATACATTGCAAATTTAAAAAAAATTAAATTAATTTATTAAACTATATTTTTTTCAATATTATTTTATCACAAAATGTACAATATGTCGTACAATTTTTAGATGTATCGTTAATTTTTGGATAAAATTATCAATTTTGAATTAACCGAAACTTAGTTTTATTCAAAGGAATTAATTGCATTTCATTCTGATTATTTTTTTTTTTAAATCGATTCTTTTTCAGCAATTGAATTAAAAAAAAAAAAAAAAAAAATTATTATTGAGCAAGGCCCAACAAAACAAATTCAAAATGCCTCTTAGTAATCTCCATGATTGGAAAGAGGTGTAATAATACAAAAAAAAAAATAATAATAATAATAAATTCCATTATCTTAAAATAATAAAACTTGAAATATATTCGAGTAATAATAAACGAAAGATCAATAAACAAAATGGAAAACTTATAAGTTGACACAATAAATTAATTAACAACAACATGTTGTTTACAATCATTAGCATTTAGATGGCGGATTACAATTATCAACCAAGTAAACTAATAAGAAAAATGTCATTTTTATCAGTTAATTAAAATGATTATTTTTATGTGTAATCTTTTTTTATTGTTTTTAAAAATAATTATGAATTGATTTTAATTATTAATTTATATTTTATTAAAGATATAAATATTAATTTTCTCGATTGTTTCTTGTGATAAGGGTTCTTTCACATGTGGAGAATGCATCGAAGGCTTTGTAGGTAACCAGACATTTGGCTGTCATCCTCATCCGGGTACTTGTCCAGATGGAACCATTTGTGATGGACACGCTGAGTGCGAAAGACGTAGAGGTCAATATCGATATCATTGTAAGGTGAGCAATTACATTATCCCGTCCAATTCTGTGTTATCGTTGACTATTGCCGAAATTCCAGGAAATAATCCAACTACAACAGAATTATCATATTTCACTTTAGTGTTTGAAAGGAGCAGATATCGGATATTTTTTATGAATTTTTTTTTTTCATACATCATAATATTATCCCGTATCTTTTCTTACGCTGATCTTCTGATCGAAACGATCAAGAATTGAAAGGGAATTTAAAAGGGAAATTTATTTTATTTCACATCCCAATTCACGCATTTTATTTTTTTTCTATATATATAAAAATAAAATCTCCTATAAACTGCTTAAATATTGCAAAAATATATATATTTATTTATATGTAAGAATATATAAAGATATTTATAAAATCGGTCTATAATGACAAAGTCTGATTTGACAAATTAAACAAATAAATGAGAAAAATTAAAAATTTTACAATATGAAAACATGATAAAACTTAATTTAAATTTTTAAAAAAGTTCAGATAAGAAATGCAAAGTTTGGTTCCTTAAATCAACCAAAAAATTTATGAAAATTGATCTTGATTGTAAAGTTCAAAATTTTTCTTCCATTTTTCCTAATCTTTAAACATCATTAAAAAGTAAAATATTCTACTCGAGTCAATCTCTAAGAATAAGCGTGATTTATTCGGAAAATCCCCTTTAATTTCGAAAATATGAGATACTTTATATTACATAAACTCTGTAAATTATAAAGCTTCCAAGGAAAAAACAAGAAACTGTCACTCCTGTTTTAAAGTGTAAAACTTCTTTGATTCTTATGCAGAATAGCAGGTGTTTGGCAAATCCATGCTTGGACTTTGAATATAAATTATTCATTCAGTTTTTACTGAAAGTCTTATGTTGCTATAGACGTCCATCTTCAAAATGATGTTCATGCATGAAGACGACATCTTTTTCTACGGCTTTATCGCTTTAGGAATAGATCCGCCAGTGATAAAAAAAAGTTATAACTGATTTGTGAGAATATGCCAAAAATATAATAATTATTATAAATGTTTGACTTTTAGTTTTTATTTTTTATGAACTTTTAAATCTTATTCATCAATATATACTACATATGACTTAAGTAAGTCTAGTTTAAAATGCATAACATAAAATTTTTATTATACAAATAATATTTTTATGAGATTTGTGCATTTATAGATTGATTTTTTTTTATAAAATAAAAATTCAGTCTATAAGTGCAGAAATATTTATAAATCTAGTTAAATTGGTTACAAAAATATAATATAATAATAATCATATAAAAATTATTATATA
>AYEL01040905.1:0-19424 GCA_000484575.1 Olivierus martensii
TTATTATATATTATATAAATTATTATTTTCTCATGTTATAATTTTATTATTGTTATAACCACTTATGAAAATTATAAATTAAGAAAATTACATCCCAAATATTTGACTATATAAATAAAAAATAATGTAAAAACAAAGTCTGTAGAGTCTACAAAATTTTCAAATAGCAGAAAACAAAAAATAGGATAGCTTACGGAGAGTTTCGAACTTTCTGTAAACTATCAATAGAATATTTGTTCTCTATAGTTTATAAAATCTATACATAGTTTCCTGTAGATTGTTTTGTATCTGATATAATAAATCACATATAAATCAAATTAATATAGTAACATAAAAATATGTTATCATTTAAAAATTAACAATAATTCAGTGTTGTTTCTTATTAGTGCCGTGTTGGTTGGGCAGGAAATGGCAAAATATGTGGACCAGACAGAGATTTGGATTCTTGGCCCGATTACGATCTCAAGTGCAACGATCCGAAATGCAGAGCAGTAAGTACCTACCTTACAAAGTTTTATTTCTGTTCGAAACTTATTCTAATGTAAATGAACTATGCCTACTTATGTTGATCACACTATTTCGAGTAATCAAGTAGCACATTACAAGAATATTCTCAAGTTTTTCCGCATCATGTCTCATCGATCTGTTACGCAGAGAATGTGTTTAGGAAGTAGATATTTCTCTTCTCTGTCACGAAAGGCATCGAATTTATCGATTATAAAGTTCATCTTCATTTTCTCTTGATATATGTAAATTTTTCGATAAATACGGTTGCCCTTTTCATGTCATAATCTTCATATATAAAATCTGCTCTCATTTAAAAAAAAAATATTTGAAATGGTTACAAGTAATTTTAAATGATGTGATACGTTTATTAAGGTTATACAAAAAAATTAAATTTTCTGTATTCGAGCATTTTGCAACTATTTTTTTAAAAAAAATATTTGAAATGGTTACAAGTAATTTTAAATGATGCGATACGTTTATATTAAGGTTATACAAAAAAATTAAATTTTCTGTATTCGAGCATTTTGCAACTATTTTTTGCTTATTTGATTTTAATCACATTTCTACTAGGAAGTTTCATTATTGATGATCTGTGATCCATCTTGTAATGTCCTAAAAGTCGACAAGTTTCTTAATCTTGTATGAAGGATCACAGTTGCAGGAGAAAACATGTGAAAACTAGTAAACAAGTTCGACAAACACAAGATAGCTAATAAACAACAATGGTAAATGTGTAAGAAATCAACAGAATTGTAGACTGACAGGTGTTATTTATGAAAATAAAATAATATATATATATATAAAGTCCCTCTTAAATGCAAATTTTATTAATTATAAGAATAAAATTTAATGCAAATTTCATTTGATTTTAGGATAATTGTCCAGACACTCCTAACAGCGGCCAAGATGATGCAGATAACGATGGCATTGGTGATGCGTGTGATGAAGATGCGGATGGAGATAATATTCCTAATAGTCCAGTAAGATTATTTAAAACTGCCGTTCTGTATATTTAAATGTAAATATTTATTTTAAAGTGCTTTTCAAAATGCATTCGCTTATGATAATTTAATTTCGAAAATTGAATAATCTCTTGGGAATTTTTTTGTCAAAATAAAAAAAAAATTTTTTTTTTTAGTTCACTGCCAAAAAAGGAATAGGAAAAAAAAAATGTTTGAGTTTCAGTTTTGTTAGTTCTGTTATCACAAATTTTGTTTTACAATTTTTAGATATGAAAAAAAAAACTTTAAAATGTTTTTTTTTTTTGTGTGTGTAACAATTATTTCGATTAAAATTTAAAGTTTAACATGGCAGCATCACATTTTATGGGATTAAATTTATGACTATAAAAAAAATTTGTGACTTTACTGAACTGTCAATTCTGCATTCTATTATTTATTTGTTTTTTATTTCTTCAGGTTATAAGGGATTTTTTTATAATTTCAAACAGCATAAATTAGAGAATGGATGGTAGAGAGGGAGATGGTAGTTTTAATAATTAAATGAACAAATAAAATTTAATAAGTGATTGTATCTGTTTTTTATTTCTTCAGATTATAAGGGATTTTTTTTATAATTTCAAACAGCATAAATTAGAGAATGGATGTAAAAGAGGGAGATGGTAGTTTTAATAATTAAATGAACAAATAAAATTTAATAAGTGATTGTAAACTTTAAATGGAGAATAAATTTGGAATCACTATAGTTTATACTCACACTCCGTATTTTATTTATCTAATAAAGGATTTGTATTGTCAGGATAACTGTCCTCTCGTTCCTAATCCCGATCAAGAAGATACGGATGAAGATTCTCCGGATAGATTGGGAGATGCTTGCGACAACTGTCCAACAGTCCCCAATGCAGATCAATTGGACTCAGATGGAGATGGTATCGGAGATGCATGTGACCAAGATATCGATAACGATGGTAAATTTTTAATTTTATTTTATTTTTCACATCGTCATCACCAAACTCTTCGTTTATTATCTGCATAATGCATTCATATAAATTCGATTTCATATTTTGACATTTTTTTGGACAATATCTGTTTTTATTTCGTCAATTATTTCTATTTTTTGTTTAGAAATACTTTCCATCACGATGCTGTCTGTTTATCTCGCTGATAAATTTTGAATTATTTAATAAATTTTTCATGAATTCGGTCGAAATGTTTTTCCATAAAAAATTATCTTAGCGCCGCATATTTTAATTCTGCTGTTTCAACTGTATAAAAATGATAAGCATTTAAACTTTTAGAATATTCTCTTGAACTACTTAACAGATTATTATAAAATTTAGCGAAAAGATCGATAATTTGAAGTTAACCTTGATAGAACATCAATTAACCCTTTATCTCCAACCGTATAAAAATGACGGACGTTCAAACTTTGAAGGTTTTTTTCCCTTAATAACTTTTAAACTATTTCATTTATTTTTATGAAATATTTATGAAGTCAAGTTATCAATGTCAACCATGAAATAAGATTAATTAACCATGTATCTTCATCTATTTAAAAATGCCCAACGTTCAAACTTTTGAAGTTTCCCCCTTAATAATTATTGAATTATTTTTGATAGATTATTTTTATATTCAGTAAAATTGTTATACCATTGGAGATTATTTTGATGACATACATTTTAATCTCTCATCTTTTATCATTCAAAATAGCGCAGATATTCGGAAAATATAAAATTAATAGGGTAAAACCGGGAGAGATGGCACACTTTTTTTGTTTGCTGATAAAATTATTAATAATCAAAAACTTTTATTATTCAAAATAGCTTACAATATGCATAAAGTAATGTCAAAAATCAGTTAAGCAAAATGAAAGCATCTCACCCAACCACTTGGATGAATGGTTCCATGATAGGAGCATATGGTTCCATGTAAATTGTTTTGAATAATAAAAGTTTTTGATTATGATTATTAATAATTTTATCAGTAAACAAAAAAGTGCGCCATCTCTCCCGATTTACTCTAATGTGGATTTTTAAATATCTTAGATAAAGCGCATCAACGCCTACGCTGTTCAACAAATGAATGGCAGTTACTGTATGCCATAATCATTACTATAGTGTCATCTTGGCCCTAGAATGTGAATATACTTAGCTGCACCGTCTCTCCCACCGCACCATCTCTCCCGACTTTATCCTATAAATAAAATTAAATTGATACTATTAATAATTCTTGCTTTCAAACTCAAATTTCTGATTTCATAAATCTATTTTTTTTCCAGTTTATTTCTTTATGAAACATCAGTTTCAATTAATTTTATATTGATTAAATTAAATTGTTTTCAGATGATATTTAATCGAAACTAAAACTGAACTTTTATAAAGGATTATTTTCTGTTTAACATCAATATAACCCTCAATTCTTTGTGTTATCAAGAATATTTAAAAAATTATCTCTTGCTCTTATTTAAATTTACTAAAGAAAACATTAAAAGTATCAGTTTTGGGTTCATTCTTAATATGTCCAAAAAATAAAATAAAAAATACTTTGTCATGTTTGTCTGTCCACTCGCTTGATAAAACTCTAGTCTCAGTGGACTGGTTTTCTGGAAATTTGATATTGGGATTCTTCACAGAATTTCTGTAAGACAAATTCGATTTTGGTTGAAATATGATTATTATAACAGCTCCTACATAAAAATGGAATTTTGAAAATTTCTATCCCATATCTTCCAAAAATGCATTGCACGTGCGGAAAACATGCTAGGAATCATTGTTACGTCACAGGATCGAAAAATTGGAAACGTTTATAAATCAAACTTTGTTTGTGACGTAACAATATTGATAAATGTGCAAAATATTTCGTACGCACTTATGTTTTATGTGCATTATTTTTAAACACGCTCGAGTATAGAGTAAATATTTATTAAATTTGTAAAAATTGTGAGGGCACCAATAATAACGCTTATAAAATTTCATAAAGAAAATTTTATTTTATGCTATATAAACAGTTTTTTAAGTTATAAAAAAATATTTTGTTCTGTTAAGGAATTCATAATTTATTGGATAACTGTCCCGCTATACCTAATGGAGATCAAGTTGACAGAGACGGAGACGGACTTGGTGATGTTTGTGATAACTGCCCATCAGTACCTAATCCCGATCAAGTAAGTTTAAAGCTGATTATCTTCATACTCGAGAAAATATAATTAACGTAACAATATTCACATTTCGTTACTTGTCTACTCATTTTTTCCAAGCGAATAAGTTACGCTTATAATACCTAATAAAATAATCTGATTAATTATCATTTTTTCCTATCTAAAAATCTAATTTCAGGAAGATATCGATAAAGATCGGATAGGAGATGCATGCGATAGTGCTAGAGATAGGTGAGCAGACGTTTTATATTATTTCTTAATTGTTAGTTTTTCAAAGAACTTCAAAAATCTTTAATTTCGTTTCTTTAGAGATTATGATGGATGGCCGGATCACATTGATAATTGTCCAGATGTAGATAATAGTGATCAACTGGATACAGATAATGACAGAATAGGTAAGTAAAAGTTATAATCAAATTGAGTACGTAATCATTGTTAAAATTTTGAATTTCTTGCTTTTTTTCAGGTGATGCTTGCGATTTTGATAAGGATAATGATAATATAACTGATAGTATTGATAACTGTCCACTTGTGCCAAATCCCGACCAAAAAGATACAAATAGTAAGTCGTATATCCACTGTATCCTTTCAGCTTTTATTTATATACAAACATCTATTGCTTTTTATTAAGTGAATTAATAAAAAGTAATGTTTACAATGAATTTTGAGATACTAAAAATAGACACGCTTAGTTTGTAATTAAAAGTCATCTTTTTAATAGAAAAAAAATAATAATTTACTAAAAGCTTGGTCTCACAGGAGTAAAACACGATGTAAATACGTCGGTGCTGATGTTACTTTCGCTATATGGTTATACGCTGCGTTTTTATGCCGAACTTTACTCTTGTTCAACTTTTTACGGTGCGTACAAGATTACTTTGACCTTCGTCCAGTCGGGGTATGAGCTGGTTATTGAAACTTATCGAATTATTTAGAAGTTTAAAAATGTTATTAGCGACGTTACGGGGTTGTTTATAGGATGTCTATGTCGTTTTTTAGAGTTTATTCGATTTATGTCGTTTTTCTTGGACTTCGACTTAAGTCGCGAGTCTTTGAAAACGAATTAACGACGTAAGGTGAAGTATGACTGTATACTCTAAAGTACATAGTTTCATAAAATATATTTATATTGGCATTTTATAGAACTATGTACTTTAGAGTATAAATTCTTTTGTAAATCGATAAAACATTATTAAATTTACATTATCAACTTTCCGTTTTTACATTTAAATACATTTTATAGAACTATGTACTTTAGAGTATAAATTTTTTTGTAAATCGATAAAACATTATTAAATTTACATTATCAACTTTCCGTTTTTACATTTTTATATATACTACTATCTATAAATCTAAACTTATAAAACTAACAAATACAAGAAACCACACAGTTTAGTAACTCATTAAATACAAATTTTTGTTTTTTACTTGATTTTATGGTAGATACTGGCGTAGGAGATGCTTGTAGAGGAGATTTCGATAAAGATGGAGTACCAGACGAAGACGACGTGTGTCCAGATAACAGAAGAATATATGCAACTGATTTTCGAGAATATCAAACGGTCGTTCTCGACCCAGAAGGTGATTCACAGATCGATCCTCATTGGGTTATATACAATAAAGTAGGTAATATACTTTCCCATAAATGCTTTTCTATCGACTCTCTTAACAATCTGTTTACTTCAGGGAGCAGAAATTGTTCAAACAATGAATAGCGATCCTGGTTTGGCTGTTGGTAAGCCACTCGATATCTTAAAAAATATATAATAAGCTATATCGTGTTTCGTATTAATTTTAGAAATCTTTCTTTAAGGACTTCATGCCTTTGGAGGGGTGGATTTCGAGGGTACATTTTTTGTAGATACAGAAGTAGATGACGATTATGTTGGTTTCATATTCAGGTAAGCAACTAAAACATTTCGTTGTTAAGAAATTAATTATTTTAGCAACATTTTTATTAGATAAAATAATAATAAAGGTTATAAATATAGATACCAAAAAAAAATTTCTTTTTTGTTTTAGTTACCAGGACAATTCTAACTTTTATGTCGTGATGTGGAAGAAGAAAGCTCAAACGTATTGGCAAGCTACACCATTCAGAGCAGTTGCTGAACCGGGTATTCAGTTGAAACTTGTAAAATCCGAAACTGGTCCCGGAGAAATGTTGAGAAACTCTTTATGGCATACAGGCGATACGGAAGATCAAGTAAGAAAATTGTTTATTTATTTTTTTAAGTTATTACTAGGATAGATCCACAGTAAAGTTTTTTTTTTTTTTTTTTTTTTAAATCATAAATGGCACTTAACGTTAAAATAAATAAAGTTTTTTTTTTTTTTTTCTTTCTTTCAGGTAAAACTCTTATGGAAAGATCCTAGGAATGTTGGATGGAAAGAAAAAGCTGCATATCGTTGGCTTTTACTGCATCGTCCTAAAATTGGACTGATCAGGTAGGAATTTTTTTAATTTATTTTCAAAATATTTCTTATAAGATTAACTCTATAAATTTATATCTAGTAAAATGATTGCTTACTCTAATTAATATAATTAAATACTCCTTTTAAAGATTAAGGATATTTGAAGGAGAAAATATGGTTGCCGATAGCGGAAATATTTATGATAATACACTTAGAGGAGGGCGTTTAGGAGTTTTCTGTTTCTCCCAAGAGACAATCATTTGGTCAGATCTTGTATATCGTTGTAACGGTAAGTAAAAACAAGAAAAGAAGAATTTCCGAATTCTTGTTTTCGAATTTTATTCTTAATTCTTCGGAAGAGGACCGTAGAGAGGGAATTCGACTTATGAATTTTTGTCTATTATCTCAGAACAAATCCCAAACGGAATCTTATCCGATAATTTTATTTTTGACTCTTTAAAAAAAAACTCTCTCTCGATGGTCCAAATTTAAAGGTGAGCCAACATAATATCGACTGATATCGTTTCTTTAATCCCCAGAGGACGTACCAAGTCGTGTATACGAAGAACTACCCGAATATATGAAAGCAGAAGTATCTGTCGATAACACAAGACCTTCTAATATCCCACAAGTTGGCCACAGGAGGATTCCAGAATATCCCAACAACGTTCCATCGGAATTAAGAAGAAAGAATTCCAGGTCGAATCGAAGGAATTATTAAAAAATTGCAAAAAAAATAACATTTTAAAAAATCTATTACCTGTCGGTTAAAAAAAAAAAATCTATTGTTGGAGATATAAGGGTAATTTCATTAAGAAAATATACATTTTTTGGTACTAAATATGTTTTCGCGTTTTTAATTATTATATATTCGCGAAATATGGCTTTTAATTAACATTTTAAAAATGGCAAAATGTAAAATTTTTATGATTTTTCTCTTATATTGGTTTGTATCCGGTAATTTTAAACGTCTTGTTTATGGATAATAATATCATAAATACCAACATATTAATTATTAGGGCCTCTTCTAGATGATGATGATCCCGAAATGTTGTTCTAAGGATCTACAGTGTTAACTCTAGTTTTCTTTTTAGTTAAAGTCATAATAGAAGAGTTGCCCTGATTATATAACAATGTGACGCTGTTGAGTGTTTTGAAGTGAGTTTGAAAAACTTAGAGAAGTTTGAGTAACTAACAAGGAAAATTTTAAGGAACAAGGCCTTTTTATGGCATTATATTTTTCTAAGTGATTCAATCCAAGATGGTTATTTAGATATATTCTGGCGCCGAAAGTTTCTTTAATTTAATGTCTTCAAAAAAAAAAATTCGAAATTTTTAAGTGTATAAATTATTATTGGCCAAAATATTCTCACATATCATGTTCGTTGATGTTTGTATATGTGAAAAAAAAAATTTGCGAAAAAATTTAATCGTTTATTAAGTAGCCAACATTATGTCAAGATACAAAAAATAATATCAAAATTTATGTAAATGTTGTATTATCTAAAAAGACAAGATTTACTTATTCCAAAGTGAAAAATAATATATATAAATTTTATTTGAAATAAATAATTTTATTTGTAACTTATCTTCCTTTAAAAATAATAAAAAATTAATTAAAAAAGTGAAAAATTTAAAAACAATCAATATAGTATTTTGATCAAAATATTTAGTTACTTTTTTATTATTCTTTATGATGAAATATTGTTTAAGAATATTGAAAGAAATTTGGACCGCCATACTGGGCTAACTATTTTCAATAGTCATCAAGACGCAAAAAGCTGTGAAGTCATCGTGACATACTAATATATGATATCACAAATAGTATAGATTTATTGTTGCTTATGAGTGGATTGTTTATCACGCTATTATAAACCAAAACTGGATGACATAGCAATGATTGAATCATCATGACCTCATCTATTATTGAAATCATATTCTGTTTAATATTTAAACAAATGCTAAGAATTTTACTGCATCAAGAAAATTACAGGTATACCAATAGTCAGATGTGGATTCTCTCTAATTACAGACATAATTCGAATGTACTGTAAGTTTTGTTTGAAATTGGGTTGTTCATAGTTAATCTGTTATTGTTATTTTAGCTTTTAAAAATATTGCATTCAGTTTAAATAATATAAATCGTAATATATTTCTAATAATTTTATTTTTTTTATCATTTTAAATAGGAAGAAAAATGACAATTTAAAAAAAAAATTGTGTATAGACAGATCTTATTAAAGTTGTTGAATCGAACTGTCAAAAATTGAAGTAGATTTTGATTATTAACTTTTTTTTTTTCTTTCTCTTCCTATTGACATTTTAAATAGATCGCCATAAATATGTTATCGTTCGACTTTAAACTGATTTGTTAAATTACTTTTTTCTCCTTCCTTAAAAAAATAATAATAATAATAATTTCTCTATATCATTACTTTCACTTATCAAATGCAAAACGAAGTATAAAATCGGTCAAAATAACTAAATGATATGTAAATTAAATACTAAGTTATAATCGATTTTTGTAGGGAATTTTCTAGTACTTAATAAACGATTAATTTAGTGATGGATAGATTTCTGAAAAGTTCGTCATTGATCTTATTTTAAGAACGAAAATCGATATTTTTATAATTTATTGCGAGTTTAGAATTATCTGTTTGAAATCGTATTAAGTTGCATTGGTTTTATTTAAAAAAAAAAATTGAAAACGGATGCATAAAATAAAATTTTATCTGACGACAGCATCGGAAGTCAGTATTGAGTCTATGGAAGAGTATAGTAATAAGATATTATGGGATCCCATAGACTTAGTACTGACTTCTTATGCTGTCGTCAGTATTAAGTCTATGGGACTTTTTATGGGTAATTCATATGGTTAAATGAAACATAGGAATTTGTTTTGAAGAGAGGAGTGTAAAACGTGTAAAACTGCAACTTTGTCTGTACTGTAATTATACATAAATGCAAGAGGAAATAAAACAAAATTAATTCGTTTATACACAGATTTATGTCATCACGTTTGACGTATTGATTAAATAAATGTCGTCAGAAGTATATTAGATTAAATCGGTCCATTTAAAGAACATTGAACATCATTGAAACGTCCATAAAAAGAGATTATTCACTATTCTATATCATGTGATGTACTCTACGAATTTGCTTCTCTATAAATTTATTGAAAAATAGATAGAGATATTTTTCTAGTTGTAAGGAGATGGATATGTCAATATAAAAGTAGTAAACAGTTTAAACTGTCCGATAAATCGAGTGGCAAATTAAGTCTGCAGTAGTATTAATTGAATATCAAAAATAGAAGTAACACTGAATGATGTATAGTTCAAAAAATATTATAAACTCACGTGATAAAAGCATATTATGACACGAAAATCGAATTCGGTAAAAAAGTAATAAAAATAAATATAAAATAAAAATTCGAAGAAACAAAGAATAAATAAATAAAAATAAAATTTATAATGTTTGTATTTTCTTTAAATATTAATTTTGATGCATTGCTATAAATCAATAATAAGCACAGAAATTATTTATACACAGATAAAAAGAATATTAAGTAAATTTGGGAAGAGAAGCAAAAATAAATTTAAGCAAACAATATTGGCGGGTGGAATTATAAGAAAATTCAAGAAAATAGTGGATATTCTGTTGATTTTATATTATATTATTTTTTTTTAAGTTGTAAGAAGCAATAGGATTATGATTTATTGTTGTGGACCTTTGGGAATAACCTGGAAGAAACATGTTCTGAAATTTATAAAAAAAAATGATAAAAATGAAATGAAACAGTATTTATTTAAATCTTTACAATTATTTTTATGAAATGCAATAAAATTTTGTTTTTTACATAAAAATTATAAACTATATATATACTGTATTCCTATGCATTATGCATTAATTATTAATTTATTCATAAGTTTAAATATTTAGAAAAAAAAACCTGATAATGCCAAAGTATTATTTCATAAATGTTAAAAATTATAGTTTCTTCCTAGAGATTTAACGTAATTATTCATTTAATTTTTTAGATCAACTTGTTTTTTCTTTCGTGCACTTCGAATTAATTATTGTTTATGATTTAAGTCATTTAATTATTTATACAAATTATCGATCAATTCATTAATCTTATTTCTATTTTATGCTGAATATTGATCAGAACATTTTTCTTATATTTTAATGATTAAATAAAGGATAATAAATGTGAAAATACAATATTATCAGTTTTAATTTCGATCAATTTTCACTTATTATGAAACTATATTTTTATCTCATCTTTATTTTAATCTTTAGCTTTACATGCTTAGCTATTTTTAAATCATTTTTGAATCTTTCCCTTTCGATACAGAATAAAAGGATATTTGAATTAGATTTGTCTTTCTGTATGTCTGTCTGGATCTGTCCTCAACACGATAAATCTCGTAAATATCCGATTTGAACAAAATTTACATGTTATTTCGCTCCACTAAAAACCAAGATAAATGAAAATGGATCATATATCATCTGGATATCTAACTACCAAAATATCTGATACAAATATTATCAGATTTGAACGAAATTCACGGTATATTATAAGGATTCAATAGAGGATCAAATGTGCTAATGAGATCAAAATCGGTTCATTATTACTGATTTAATGATCCGAACTTAATAATTTTGAATTTTCAGCAAGATATAAAATCAAATAATGCATATGGACACAACAAACTTGTTTACAAAAACTTGGTTACTGTATATGATTCCACATTGTCCGTTTGCTCACTTTGCATCCATTCATCATCAAGATATTTCGAGAATTAAATATCGTAAAGCATCCAAATTTTAGGGGATCATTCCATATTATTCAAGATAAAATGCCTTCGAATTTTAAATATGCTAATTCAGCCCATTACAAAATAGCGTTTGAACGAAACAATAAAACATTAATCTTTGAAATTGGTCATTTTGCTTAACTAATCTTTGATATTACTTTGTGCATGTGGTTCCATGTAAGCTATTTTGAATGATAAAAGTTTTTAGTTATGATTATTAATTATTTTATCAGTAAACGAAAAAGGTGCGTCATCTCTCCCGGTTTAACCTATATGTAATTAATTTTACCTTCTGTTGTCAGATGTTACTACATTCGCAAAAATATTGCATAATATACAAATTTTAAACGATGATTTCTTTTAATCTAAGCTATACGATTATTAAATTTTAAAATCACTATGAGGTCCGGTTACTAAATGGCACTGTCCAAAATTTAAAAAAAAAAAAAAAAAATTTTATCTGAACTTACTTATCGCGCACAAAAAATTTTTCCTTTGAAAGTTTTTTATAAAAGGTAGCCATGACGTTACTTACTATCGGTTAAATTCTTAGCTATCTTTTTTAGAACGAATAATTTTATCTGTCTGTTTGACTGTTCGTTTTCAAAATATTAAAAAAACAAAAAATTTCAAGAGATCGTTCCTTATCAGTATGCTTATAAATTTTGCACTTCTCGAATTTCCGATACAAAATGAAGAAACCATTGAAAATTTATATCTTTGAAACTATTTGTCGCTCGTGATTAATAACTTATATCCATTGAAAAGTTGCATTTTGTAAAAAAAAATGAACATGTTAATGCTTTTTTCTGTATATAGTCCACTTTCCAAAGTTGCTCGTGATTAATAACTTATATCCATTGAAAAGTTGCACTTTGTAAAAAAAAATGAACATGTTAATGCTTTTTTCTGTATATAGTCCACTTTCCAAAGGAAAAAAATAGGATCTTACGATTTATCTCTAATATCTTTTAAATTACTAGATGAATTTTATAAAATTTGGCAGGATTGCCAGGATATTAAAGTCGAATTTGAGGTAAGTTTAACTAATCCTGTAGATTTATCTGTTTAAAAATGGCGACGTTCAATCTTCTGATGTTTCCATATAATAACATATAGAACTATTAAATAGATTTTTATGACATTCAAACATATTGGTCATGCCATTGAAGATGACTTTGATGCCATATATTTTAATCGCTTATCTTTAATCATTTCAAAATAGAGGACATGTTCAGAAAGTAAACGATTAGTTTTGTTTTCAGAACTGCTTGTTTACTATCAGTAATACTCGTACTACATACTTCTTACGTTTCTATAACGTTAATGAATGATTATTACACTTTTCATTTATGGTGTAATTAAAAACTGTATATCTTCATTTTTATTATTGGAATAATCTAGAATTTAATTACGATTTTAAGATTTGTGCCATTTTCTGAATTAACCGCAACATTTTTAATTGTAATACACTAATTATAATTTTCTTCAAAAAATAACATTTAAAGAAATTGATATTTCTGATTAAAATGACAATTCTATAAAAAAAAAAAAAAAAATTCCAAATATCAAAACTGATTTTTCATTATTATTTTTTTAATTATGTATCATGTTTATAGAAGAAAATATAATAATTTAATTATAATAAAATTCCATCATTTTATACGCCTTTTATCGTACTAGATTTAATTAAATTATTAATTAATGAATTTTCGATGTTTTTCCTCTTTTTTCATATTTTCGTTATATGCAAAGTGACCAGATTTTCTGAACTTCAACCTTGGACGATGTAGATATTGAGGGATGTAGGGATAGTATAGGGTGTGGGGTTGGACAAAATCCAAAAATATTTTTTTTTTTAAATAATGAAAAAATTAAATTATTAAAAAATTTGCAAAAAGAAAGCAGGAAGAGATAGAGAAACATAAACAATATATTTTGCTATTACTTTTTCTTCAGATTGATTCATCTACATTATTTAGGAGGACCATACTCTAAGTAAAAGTTGCAAGTATAGTAAAAGTTGGGAAGGAGAATTCTTCAGAGGCTAATTTTTTTAAATTAAATCTAGTTATTCTTTTTTTTAATTTTAATATGAATTATTTATTTATAAGTAAAAAAAACGGGACAAATAAGGGACATTTTTTTCAAATCGGGGACAGTACCGGCTAATCCGGGACGTCTGGTCTCTTTAATTATGTCTAAAGAAGTAGAAACATAAAAATAGAACAGAAAAATATTTAAATTCGTTAAGTTTCCTCACGTAAAATAATAAATGAAAATTTATTACTCCTTCCTACACGATGAACGTTAAAATTAAATAAACAGGCTAAAGTAAAATATTAAAATTCTAAAATATTTCATTTAAAATATTAAAATTCTACTTTAAAAAAAATCAATAAAAGTAGAGATATTTATAGTTATATTTCATGTTTCTAAGTATATCGAGATCTTCTTTCAATATCGGTTCTCATGCATTATCAAAATGTCACATTATCTCCGTATCGAGGCAACTCATATTCATTCAACTGTCACAGCCCCTCTCCACCATTACAATATAAATGCACACATCAACATAAAGATGGATATAGAGCATTATCTTTTATCTTAGGATGTTTCATTCTTTCCTTCAGAAAGAAATCTTTAAATGTTTTCAACTTAGGAAAAAACACTTTACATTCTAGAAGAGTTCTTTATAAAGCAAATGCTAAGTTTGCAGAACTACAGCCTTTAACATGAACATATACAGAAACGATAAGTAACTGGAAAAAAGGATATTTTTATATGCAGGAGAGAATGATTGGTTTTGACTAACTTTAACTAAGGAAAAAAATGCCTTTTGAATATTTATTACTATTCTTTATATCGGCAAAAGTCGGATTTTTAATGTCATGATTCAAATTAAATTTTCTCCATTTAAGTTATATACAGTATATATATTTATATATTTTTTTTTCAATTTTTCAATCTACTTCGGCTTGGATTATTATATATTTTTTGAATGTTGCATTAAATCTACACACCAAAAAAAAAAAACAATTTACTTAAAAAAATATTATTTAAATATGAACCATAATCCATTTAAAATTTTTTTATGAATTTCACTAAGAACTGAAATCATTTTTGAAGTTATTTCGATCTAATATGAACCATAATCCATTTAAAATTTTTTTATGAATTTCACTAAGAACTGAAATCATTTTTGAAGTTATTTCGATCATGTACTGAATTTTATTTTGTTCCTATGCTTTCAATACGATTATTCTTACAACAATATTATTTATCTCAAAAATATAATTTTTTAAATTAAAAAAAATATATATGTAAAATTTAATTATATAATTAAAATTTTATATAATTAAAAAAAAATATATGTAAAATTTAATTTACGAAACTCAAACAAATTTTACTAACCATAATAATCTATATAAAAAATTTTTATATTGTAAAATTTATGTTTAAAGATAAATATTAATTTAAAACAGTATAAGAAATATTAAACGAAAAACAAAAATTTAATTAAAATGAATCATAAATTCATGAACAATGGTATAGAAATAAACTTAAAATTTATTTAAAGAGAAATAAAGTTTATTTCTCTTGACTTAGCAAAACTAAAATTTATGGTAAAGCAAAATTGATGGCTTTTATTTTAAAGGAAACTTCGACAGTTCCATCAAAAGTCAATATCTTGGAATGGTCAAAGTCAGAAGCTGAGAAAATTCTTCAACTTTGTCAACCTTCATGCATGAACATCGCTAAATCTAAACGAGTACACGAGCAAAAGACTCATGAATAATTTATATTGAACTAGAACCAAGGATTTGACAAACACCTGCAAGACTATTCTACATGTAAAAGTATCTAATTCTTTTTCCAATGTAACATAATATATATTTAAATTATATTAATATATTTCTGTATATAATTAAAACATCTTTATAATCGATATTTATTAAAAAAAACAAAAGAAAATTAATGCATCAAATTATTCAGAATTTTTTGTTAGCTATATTTCCTTTTAACCCTTTAGGTTTGTTTTTTTTTTTTTTTGCAAGAAATGTACTTCTGTCTAATCACATTAACTCATTACAATGCTCCGACTAAAATCAAATTCTGAGCAAATATCCTAGATTTAGCTAATTGAAAATGGTTATTCTCCAAAATCCGTGGTCCGTTTACCAATTCCTGATCGATAGCATGAAATTTGATCCAACTAACTTTTTAAGATTTCATTAAAAGATCTAAAGATCAAGTGCATGGATCATGAATTGAAATAAACTTATATACTTATAACTTTTCATGCAGAATTTATCCAGTGCATGGATCACGAATTAAATGGGTCTTTAGATCCATGCACTGGATAAATTTCCTAAAATAGTCAAATTATCAATCATGGTATTATATCAAACATTAATTTTATTTATAAGATTAAGAGTTTTATTTTATCTGATAAGAATATAATTTTTTTAATCTTAAATTACACTTTTTTCATCTAAAAATGATTTTTTTAAATAATAATAAAATAGTACAATTTAAAAATATAATATTTACATTAAAAAAGATATTTAAATGAAAGCAATTTTTATAAAATGTGTTTTTCTTTAGAATTAAAGAGACAGTTGCACAACCCGATACATAATTAATGGAAAAAATTCATCATTAGCGTAGAAGCGAAGATAGGAAAGAAAAGCCTCGGGCGACATTTTAAGTGGGTAGTTCTATCACAAATTCCATTTGTCATTTTATCCGCATAGCAGCACATGTTTTAGATACATTAACATTAATTTCATTATGACAAGAGTAGCTGTACTTTTACACTATTATTCAGCTCTATGCTCCCTAATGCTTATTTTTAACTTTATTTTTGAACGGTATAACTGGAAAATTAGCTTCTGGTGAGTTTAAATCGTTTTAATTTAAAATTTGAGAGCAATTTAAAGAATGTAAAATGTGCATTTCACGGATTTAAGAACTTCTTGCTGTTTTGTTCACTAAACAAGATTAGCATAAATTTTACGTATTTTAGAAAGAGTAATACGAATTCCAGATACAAAGTAATTATCCGATTGATCGTCAACCGTCATTGTAACTGTAGTTTTAAGCAAGAGTCGATGCTCTTATCACCTCTGAATCCATTTTATTTATCGATATCGGAAAACACATTAGGTTAACTATCATCTGTCTTCATAATGTTTTAATTAATTCTGACCGCTCGAAAATTTTGTTTTCCATTGCACCTAATGGCATTTGCATGCGTGACATTTGCTCGGTTAAATAAATAATGCACTGTATATGTTCATTCTTGTAGCTAGCATTTATTATTCCACATGAAACTTACCCAATTTGTTAAAGGCAAGAGATTGATCTTTATTACGCGCAGCACCTAATTTGCATTGTATAAGTTTAATTTCCTGTAATTTCATATTCGAAAATAGTATATTTCACTAGAAAACTAAAATCTGGAAATGTGAAAGATAATTTTAACTTTAAAATATTTTGTTTTAAATCCTGAAATGCATATGTAAAGTATAGGAAACAATGTCTAAATCAGTGGTTCTCAACCATTTTTTTTTTTCTGTTGAGGAACAGATTTTAATATTTTAAAATTTGGCAGCACACCTAAATATTTTAAATAATAATTTAGTTATGGCAACGATTCTGTTGAGGAACACTTTTTAATATTTTAAAATTTGGCGGCACCTAAATATTTTAAACCACACCTAAATATTTTAAATAATAATTTAGATTTAACAACGAATTTTATTAACAGATTATTATATTTATTTTTATTTATTAAATTCAGATTACAGATATACTCGTACATGGGATCATTAAATGGCGGCCCTTATTAAGTTATAGCGCCCCCTGCGGATTTTGTCTTTTTAAAGAAACTATAATTTTAATTTTTATTCCTTAATTTTTAAATTATGAATAACGACAAAAAATTTTGACTGTCGCAGAAATTCGACGGTTAGATTTTTCTAACGATACCCTATTTAGAATTCGAGTGTTAGATTTTTCTAACGATACCCAATTTATAGGAATCGGTACAGTGGTTCGACTGCAAAAGGTATATCCAACCATGTTTCACTATCAATATATATGATTCATACAATTACATACATACAATTCATTCTTAATTTTTTGCAGCACACCTTCAAAGGTTTGGCAGCACACTAGTGTGCCGTGGCACAGTGGCACACCTTCAAAGGTTTAGTCTAAATCAGTATCGAAAAACGTAAAAAAAATTAAATATAATTAAAAATACTTCACTGTTTCATTGTTTCTCCTTCTAATGATGTTTTGTTAGACAACAACAGCGATCAATTCAATTATTTTAGAATAATATTGTTGTTTGCGCTTTCCAATAAATAAACACTTTCAAAAATATCCATCTCTCCAAAGATCTTAAAATATTCTTCACGTTCTGCACTGGAATTTCAACTATTTAACCTGAAAATATCAATTATATATGAAATTTGGTAACTTCTATTAAAATTTCATATTATATATATATATATTTATATCTGAAAATAATAATATAAATAGCAAATAGTAGTAAATATTTAAATACTTTTATCTACTACATTAATATATTTTTGTCTAATATAAATAGCAAATAGTAGTAAATATTTAAATACTTTTATCTACTACATTAATATATTTTTGTCCTTTATCACACATTTTTATTATTTAATGTAGTAAACAATTTCAGAATTTTTAATCACCATAAAAAATTTCTTTAGAGTTAAAATTATATATATTTTCATTACTGTGATACTTATTCATTATGAGAACATTTTATGAAAAAAAATTAGTATTGCACAATTTATATATTAAAATATTTATTATCGCGAATTGATTAATAATTAAAATTTAATATTAATTTTTAAATTTACCATAATGAGTAATATAAAACAAATTAAGCGATTTTTTTAATTAAACAAGATAGAATTGCATGTAAAGTGGTGCTAGTCACCCGGTTCGACAGAACCGGTTGTTAATTTTTTCTTCTTTCATTTATGTAATTTTGTTAATTAACATCGTTCTATCTTCTAGAAAAATTCTTAATTAAATGTAAATAAAAATATTTTGTAAATTTTTTCAAGATCCCCCGACATCAAATTCAAGCGAACCGGTTATTAAATAATTTGAATATCACCATTGCATGCAAATATCTATTGTGTAATTGTAGCGATCAAGATGATTATAAAATGAAATTATTAACGCGAATAAATTTGTTACATCATTCTAATTTTTGCTAAATAATATTCTTTGTTGCCATGCTAAATAATAACTTTAGTTGTTTTACTTCTTTATCGATTAATCTACTATTTAATCTGACTAAAAGCAACAGCGATGATAATCGTTTAATTCGACAAAAATCGAAATCTATCGATGAAAAATTATTGAAGATATATGAAATTTTATTTTTAAAAAAGTGTTAAATCGTTGCATAATTATTTGAGAGGAAGAACAGATCCACATGACAATACGAACTTAATCAATATTATTAAACTGTTAAGCTCCTAAAAATAAGATTGGATTTTTTTTTTTTTTTTT